>JAQBSW010000726.1:0-174476 GCA_029291075.1 Eudiplozoon nipponicum | reverse complement strand
TTTATACTGACACATGTAAGTAATTAATGGGTCAGGTGTTTATATCAAGACCGCAACCTTGATTATAATAATCTTGTTGATTTACTACGGTCGCAAATTGATATGCGTCTGTAAACATTAATTGTATGTCCTGTCTCTACTCTATGACGTGGAAGATCTGATAAATTATTATGCCAATATTTGCATGCGGTTCTACGTTCCCCTCTTCTTACCCCAATTTGGGAAAAATCATATACTATTCCACCAACGCCGAACATTTAATATTACCGGTCATAGAGCCATCTATGGTGCATCCTTGAACCAAGATATCCACAGCTCTATGAGAATACAAAGCATAAGTTGATCCAAGAAAATAAAATCTACGAGTTCTTGGCACAATGTACAAATCAGTACAATCAGATCAGTAATTTTGCTTAAGACAAGACCGTTGCCTTCAGCTAAGCTTAAAGCCATTCAAGAGGAGCTCTCCAAATCATTTGAATAATGCATCATCAGACCATCAAAACGTTCTTGTGAATCCCCATAGGCCTTAGTCACCAAAGCAAGTGAACTATATAGACCTGGCAATGATTGTTTTAAGCTAAACTTTGCTTTGAAAGCAGATACATGCACAAAAGCGCTATTTTTCTCTCATGCTTATTGCCATCAGTGGTTTGACTCACGCTAAGACGTACTACTGATTTGCCTGGGTACTATGTACAAATAGTGATCGCTTAGTTCTTTAGAATGGATTCTTAATTTGTCTCTGTCTTAGTATTGTGCCGCACGTTTTATTGGCGAAAGTCATTTTGACTCAGAACATAGCGTTAGCCCATCCTGCTTTTCTTGATAATCTACTTGTTGACGACCGGTATCACAACGCTCAATCAGACAATAAAGCAGGACCTACATAAAATAGAGGCCAGGCTTTCAAGTCAGCGGCATCTCCATTGACATCTCCTTCATTCACGACAAATTTAATTTCAATAGATTACCTAATCGGTCTTGTGGGTCTACTTTGATCAACCAAGTCGATTGATTTAATGTCCCATTTCCGCTGTATAACGCACAAGATCCGATCTATTAGCATGTACATATTTAAATTCTGTGATTGTTTACAACATTCCTACCTTCATTAGACGCATGGTTTCGTGCACATACGTGGGGTTACTGTTTTCACATAAGATTTAATACACTCCCCATGTATCTGACGATTATCTTTTCTCATTTTTGTTGGAAATTGTATTGTGAAGGAAAGAGATTTTTTTAAATTCTTATACTGTACTTGGACGATAGTGCTTTTAATTTCCTGCATGGCCCTATGATCATCCTTCACTGTGTCAGGTTTGACGTACTTCCACATGTGATTCAATTTATTTATGACATTTCTTAATGCTTTTTTGTCTATTAACTTATGTGGACATCCATTAGCACTGAATAATTCTCCTATTCTACCCAACTTAATCTCAATATATGTTGTCTAATAGCATAAGGCTTCTAATTGTCCTATATTTAGGGATACCAATGAGCATACCATAAGAATTGTTTGACTTTAAATTAAGAAGGATACCTGAGTAAACATCCTACATATTGACATCTTTTTATAATGTAGGAACATCTCATATTAATTTGACGTACAGAAACGGTAATTCGCAAAATGAATTCTTTCCAATCGTGAATTGGAGCTCATTCAACTGGTTATCTAATTTTAAATAATTTATCATCTCATCCTATCTATGAATCCAAATGACAAATATATCATCACGGAATCTTGCCTAGATTTTTTACTTTAAATACGTTCTAACTATAAGGTTCTTTCTAAGTAGTGCAAAAAGAGAAACTAATTTGTTACTAGGTGCGCAACATATAATACACACTTGCAAAAGGATGTTCGCTATTGGAACCGGCAATTGTCATTCAATTGAGACCCGGTCAACTTATTAATAAAATGCCTCCTTAAATACAAAAAGCGAGAAGCCATTCAAATAATAATCATCTTCATATTTTATCCAGTTAATATTTTAATTACTACCAATATTAGCAGATGGTCAACATCTACCATAATTGAGTAAATGATACTAACACTATGGCTATTGTGTCAGTAACCGATACCAACATTATAGTACCGAAAAGATACATGGTACTAACTCTATGCTAGCCGAGTCAGTACATGGTACCAACATGACGAATATCAATTTATGCTATAATCCACCGAAATTGAGAATTACAACTATTTCTGAACACCTGTTACTCCAGTAAATTCATACACGATATCAGTTATCACATTTCGCGGTAAGCAGGACATCATTCAGTTCAATATATAACAGTTAAATACTGTTTGTTGCGGAGACCTAATAAATATGCAACACCTAACACACTATTGCATATATATCAGTTCTCCGATCCAAGCAGTATCTAACTCTTATATATTTAATTTAATCAAGATGTGATAACTGATATCGATCAAGTCTAGGGTGTATGGATTTACTGTATTAACACGTGTTCAGAAATAGTTGTAATTTTCGTTTTGGTGAACTTAAGCATACACTGAAATCCATTGTGTTTGTACCATGTACATTTTTCTCTACTATAATTTTGGTATAGTGCACTGATACAATAGCAATAGTGTCAGTACTTTTTATTGACTTTGTATATATATTATATATAGTGAGTTGGCTTTGAAGTCGCATTGACGAAGACTTTACATGAAGGAAGCTTTACCACTGCATGTATACACATTCGTATAGGAGATTGTAACGTCCTAATTTCCTACATTCCGCACCCAAATATATAGTGGGTAAATGACGTAACACCGGATTCTACTGATGAGTTGCCTGTAAGCACGAAACGCAATAGCACGAGATTATACATTCAGTTCATGCTGTCTTTGGTTTATCCATCTGTTCATACGTGAACTAATTTTTTGCTAGGTGCGCAACGCCTAATACGCAAACATGAATTCGATCTTACTCTGGATCTCCATAAATAGGATTGCCAAAAGGTACAATTTCAACTATTGACAACCTTAGATTCATATGGCAGAGGAATTTTGTCTGCCACTCTTTGTAGGTCAAGTTTGTATTTAAATGGAATCAAAGTAATGCCAGTTGCAATGTATGGGAATGCCAACACGGAATTTCAATTAATCCAGATTCGTAATTTTCTATTTCTTTATCGAGTAAACTATTTGCAATCACATATAAATCTAAGACATATAAAACATGCTCAATACCAAAAAGTTAAAATTCACCTATGAATACTTAATTATAAATCTTGTTTGACGAAAATAAAAAGTGGTATGAATGCATGCAGTATTAAACTATGCTATGGATCTATAATTTTTTCGTTATCAAAATTTTGCAGGTGAATTAATTTGCAATGAGAGTTTCAGTTGTTGATTTGATTTAAAAGGGATTTTTTGGGTTTTATGGAACACTAAGCAATTTTAATATATTTCATTATACAAAGCTGCTTTTAAATTTAAACTCACTATCATATTATCGGAATATCTTTTTATTTTGATATTTTTTGATTCCGTAATATTATTTACATTGCGAGGTTTTATTAATTTAATGAAATGCATTTATATTCTAAATTTTATTGGAAATATAAAACTGTTCAGCAAGTCTGTACATAGATAAATTTACGCAACTATTTGTCATTTGCCGTTTGAAATCTCAGTATATGTGAAAGTAGACATAATTTCAGTCAATGTATTATTAAAGATGCATGCATCCCGAAATTCTCCTGGGAAGTAGGTGCTTCAGAATATATTGAAAGTGTTCACACCTTAGAAATACGAGCCATTGATTAAAAATATATTTTACGAATAAATTTTTACCATTTTATTTCATATAATATGCCACGAATGTGCTTCTGCGTACGTAAATCTTCTGAGGAAATGTGAACGCCAAACGTTGCCGAGTACATAAAAAGTGTTCAGAAGGCCAGGGGAAACACAATTATAGAAATGTATATTTTTGGAATATTCATGGCCCACAATATGCGTCAGGAAAAAAGCTAAATGCAAGTTCTGTACTGTTTCACTTCTATTTGATGTTTAAAGGTTAATTTGTGTTTTGGGGTATAGAAATTAATTGTTTAGGATGTTCAATAACGCATTTTCCAACCCAGGTGGCTTAACTTGTGCAACAATTCAAAAATTTAATTAAACGACACAAGACAAAGCAGCGGAATTTATTTATGTATGTCCACAAGTCACGGATAAGAGTAAATTATAGCATTTTATGTTAAAATCGGTCATATTTCATAAGGACCAATTTTTCGCAAGTCATTTACTTGCATTGTAATGCAAAACACACAAATTAAATAAAAGGTGTAGGTTGCATGGCTCATTACGGCACAACAACTTTGCAGCTAATATTGCAATCTAATAAAATAAATGTGAAAACAATATATACTGGGGCCGCATTCCCGTTATTCAAAACAATATATCTATTGCGGTTACACCTATGTAAGTCAGGCTTCATCGAGATACAACGGGAACAGTTAATGTGGAAACGTTTCGGATTTGACCGCATTTTTCTTGTGGAAACGTGACAAAAATTTTCATTGTTGATGGTTTTATATGTTGTGTAATTATTTAAAAAACGGGATCGGTCATTATGTCTAATTCGGAAGTTTGACTAAAAGGAATACTGATGACGCTAGCAAACATATTCGGTGTAACATATAAAGTCCTCCGAGCATAAGCCGGTAAGTTACTCATTGTAACTTTAGCAAGTGCTCTAGTTTGGGATTTTCGATTAGGCTTTCTTTTAGCGGTGTAACAAGCCACCGAGTTAATATTTTAAAAGATTTTATTGAAATATTATTCTGTCTCCCACAAAAAAATATGTTATCCAGTCATGTATTGATTGATAGAGAAGCCTACGTGGAATGTGGGTATGATTTCGCATACCTTCAGCGGAGAAAAACTTATAAAGGCTGGATTAACTGCGAAATTTTGAATAAATTTATTACGGGGTATTTCTAATTATGGAAAAATTACTAAAGATTTACTGCGGGATATTCTACTGCCTTCATAGGATATGTTTTAAATTGTAGTTCCGTTGCAATATTTGATCAATCGTTAGATTCACCATCACTCGCAATTGGAATCAGCGCCTTGAGTTGATTTGAATTCGATAAGTGATTTTAACAGTTCTCGTTTTGCGCTTATTTTTTTGTAAATTGATAAAAAACATTGAACGAACGTAAATCTAGTGACCTTCTTTATGAAGAACCAACGAAAAAGCTCTAAGCGGTCTAAAGAAAAACTGCAGACTTTTATCAAAATATTAACGGCTTATACTAAATTCTGCAATAGCCAAAGAACAACTTGCAAGGAATTAAAATTCATAGCAGGTATATTTGGAAAAAATATTTTAAACAGCCCTCAATAATGAAGCATGTTACTGACATTCAGTGTTAACCTCTTTTTATATTGAAACATTTAAATAATTGCAAATTATAAAAAATTGCAAAAATTATCCGATATTGAAACAAGCATCAAAACAAAATCGATAATTATAGATCATTCAAAACAAGCCGGACTTTATGCAACCCGTTCCCTCATGAAAGTGAAAGTATCTTAAAATTGCAAATACACTTTATGTTGATTAACAAAAAATACCATATTGCGACGTTACAAATTTCCCCCATTTTGCGCCACAGATTTAAATTGCAGACATAATTACATTTGGCTAAAAATAAACTGCAAGTCAGTTGTCAGCAGCAAGAGATCAGCTTGAATTTTTAAACAACAAAGTAATTGACCAAATGAAATATGTTTATTAAAATACGCAGAATCGACGAAATTGCCCTATGCCGATGCTTATATCATTATTTTTGAAAATATTAAATTTTATCATCTAACGAACAAAAGATTCATTATAAACAAAAGTGGACTATTTTTCAGACAACTTTCCGTGAAATTTAATTTACTCACATTTTGTAGGAATAAATAGATGAGATCTGTGGCTATTATAGCGAATAAGTTGCACTCATAAATACTGTTGACACAAAAGGTAATGAATTACACAATAATTAGTGATAATGAGCAAGTCTCCAACCCATTTCCAGAATACTATGACGCGTTCTATTTCGAATACGTCAAGGTTATGTTGGGAGCTGAGTTTGACATTATCGAGTGGGAAGAAAATGTATTCATTGAATAGATAAAGTAAATTTATTTATGAATACCCAAAATGTACACACAAATGACATGTAATATAAAATCTCAACAAAATTCCTTTGGATCAACTCGACATATTTGAAATAATTTTTGGTATGATCAAAATAAAAATAATCGCATTTAAATTTACTTTGATGTATTCAATGAAACTGTTTTTTTCTTAACAATGTACTACAGATTTGTTTATAATGACAAAGTTTATTTCAGCGGGATACTCTATTGAGAGTTATGGCATTAATGAATAAATTCTTTAGTCTACAAGCATTAGTTTAGCTCGAACAGAACTGGGACGCAGACTGAAATCTGAATAATTTAATATATTATAATTTGACAAATCATTGGCAAAAACCTATAAATATCATGTTAAAATATCTAATAATAATAATAATAATAATAATGATAATAATAATAATAATAATAATAATAATAATATAAAAGTTTATTTTAAATCAAAATGCATCAGGCCCAGAATTTTAATATATTCCAAACCGCATAGAGGGCGGTAATATGGCTATAGTTATATATGTATATATATGATGAACATTTCAATTTATATAAGATGTGAGAGAATTTCACGTTGTTGCTTATATATTTATCTAAATATATTTAACAAATATGGGCATCTATATTTCGCAAATACATATATATGGATGATTCTAAATATTCATATAAGATGTGGGGTGAACTCACATGGTTGCTTAAATGCTTATTTAGATATTCACAATATATATGTAGAAGAATATTTAGATTTTATATATAAGGTGGGAAAAGCTCACATGGTTGCTTATGTGAATTGGGACAGGAATTATGTATATATATATATATATATATGAGGTGTAGACGGGAAGATAGATATGCTTTGATATTTATATATACATATAAAATGTAAGTGGTTGAATTTCAAAGAACCTATTTCAACTGCTTATAGATACATATATCTACATATATATATAGAAGTATATAGATAGACAATAAAATAGATATATAAAAAGTGTTTTACTGATATAATTTATCCGTTGCGGGACTCACAGTGTTGCTTGTATGAGATTCATATTATATATATGGTATATACACGTATATATAAATATATATATATATATGATGAATATATAGATATTTATAAAAGATGTGGGATGAACCCACATAGTTGCTTATATGCTTATCTATATATATACATAGATAGCGTGTGGACATATGTATAAATGGATATTTTATAAGATGTGGGTACAAATATATAAGTAAAAATAAAATTAAAATATAAAAGATTGCTGATATATATATAGTGTATACACGTAGGTATAGTTATATTTAGATATATAGATATTTATAAAAGATGTGGGAGTGACCCACATAGTTGCTTATATGTTTATCTATATATATAGATATATACGATATTTTAATAGAGAAACTAATTAATATAGGATCTGAGTATAAATGTGTACTGAGCGGAAAAACGATTTAGTTAGTGTAACTTCCGTATTCGGTCTTGTCAAAATGATAGAATAATACTCTATAGAGTTTCAATAGTTTTTTAATCTCTCTGTATATAACCGATTGCAAGCTGGATGGAATTAGGTGAACTGGGGGGCAGGTGAGGATTACAGCAATATAGAATTCAAAATTTGTTGATCTTTCTATGCGTCCGGTACAGCAATTAAAATATAGACATCATTGATAGGCGTGTATGTCAATCCATTAGGTGTGCTTATAGTTAAAATACACATGTTTATAGGTAGATGTGTACGCAGAGAGGGGACAGGGATAAGTTTTTGTATACATTTGAGTATTAGAGACTAGGTATGAAGACCGGATATTAGGAAGGCAATTAAAATATAAAATATATATAAATATATCTGTCTTGAATGAGGATACCACATTTGCCACAAGTTGTGTTTTACTCCTGTGCGTATTGTGTTAACCCTGAAGATGAGACTGGAAATAACGTCTCGAAATATTGGTGAGAGATCAATGGCGGATCTTGATCCTAAAGCGCTTTCAGACAATCAGCTAATTGAAGGCTTAAAGGAGAAGGGACAAGTGAGAACCCATCAACTGAGGCCAAAAATTACATCATCTGAAAAGATAAAAGGTTCAAGATTTTGCCGACCTATGAGTGCTAACAATTGTCCCGCACAAGAAAAATGCGGTCAAATCCGAAACGAAAAGGACAGCACTGAGAAACAAAATAATACATCTTTTAAAAAATTTTAGCTCAGAATTTGGTGTGCGTAATAGTAAACCGTAAATAGAATAAAAATAATTACTGCGTTGAAATTGATACAAAACGAGATTTTATATCGAATTTATATATTCTCGTTGCGGAGAACTGATGTATATACAATTGGGTGTTATGAATTCCGCACCTAGAAAACATTTGTTTCAATAGAACAAAGGATCTGCCAAATTCAGCATGAACAAAAGGTATAGCTTCATGTGCACATGCATTTCGTGCTTATTCACGACGCATCAGTAGGAGTCATAACTACGCCAAGTACTCACTATATATTTCGTCAAGAAATGTGGAACAGTTGGACGGTACAATCTTCTATACAAAGGTGTATTCAAATAACAATGCATTCAACATCATATAAAAACTTGGACAATGCACCTTGAAAGTCAACTCACTAAACATAGTTTAAACCGAGATGATAATTTCAACCAACACAATAGTTTATAAGATTCCGTGCCTGCCGATGATACCACCAAAGTAGATAACCAGATAAAGAAATTTTACCAAAATAGAGATTTACAATCAATTATGAACACCTGTTATCCCATCAAATCCATATATTCTGGCTACGTACGATATTATTTATCATATTTTGTGGTAATCTTGGAATCATTCAATTAAATATATTTAATGATATATATATATATATATATATATATATATATATATATATATTCTTTTTTAAGTTAATCTTGTGTATATTCAACTGTGATTTAGGCATTGCATACCTAGTATCAAATTATTTCCAATAGAATCAGAAGGATAAACTAAGTGTAAAAGGTGATATCGATTGAGTCCAGAGTGCTCATAATTGACGACAAATCTCATTTTTGTCAAATTAAACTTATTTCGATATCCATTGTGTTTGTAAATAATAATAATAATAATAATAATAATAATAATAATAATAATAATACTAATAATAATAGAAAAAACATGAGCGTGGCGTACGAGTGATTGAACTCGCAAAGATCTATGACCGTAGTACATCGACAATTGGTACGATATTGAAGCAGAACGATGCAATCAGGAGTGCTAAACCAGCAAAATAAACCACAATTCCTTCCCAATTAAGGACAAATATCCACGAGGAAATGGATAAGCTTCTGCTCGTGTGGGTAAAAGAGCAGAAGTTGGCAGGAGATACACTGACGGGACGGTAATGTGCGAGAAAGCACGGAGTATATATGCCGACTTAGTGAAGAAAGAAGCATCATATTTTGTTATGTATTTGCTAATTATACATTTTTTGTTATTTAACAACATATATTTATTCATAATTAACAATAAGTTTGGGATTTTTCATAGCTACTGAATGGACTAAATACAATTCAGTTATTTTAAATGGGAGATATTCGTTTGAGATCCGAGCCCATTGAATTACGACCTCGTTTCTGGAACGAATTAAGCTCGTATCTCGAGGTACCACTGTATATATTATGGTTTGATGTAGATTCATTCTATTTATGGAATAGTTGATGCTTTATGTTTTCTCATAATATTTTTCAGCGCCAACAGGGTTTGACATCAAAATGCTTCAGTAAATATTTTCTGCATTTTGTACGATAAATTGTGTATAAAATTTCACTTTGGTAAAATTGGGACAGCGCCATGAAAATGTATGATTAGTCCAGTTACTGCTTGTTTTTTACATAATATACATTTTAGACCGCCAAATTTCTACCTCGATTGAGTATATATTAGGTGTTGCGTACCTAGGAACAAATTACTTCAATTATCACATAAAGGATGAGCCAAAATCAGCATGAACGGAAAGTATAATCTGGTGTACATTCGTTTCGTGTGTATTGCCGCAACGAATGTGCACGAGATTATACTTTTCGTTCATGCTGTCCTTGGTTTATCCTTCTAATCATAATTGAAATAATTTGCTACTACGTGCGCAACACCTAATACATAAATGAAATATTATATTATATATGGGTCTACTATGCACCATATTTAATATCGATATGCAAACAGCCGTGTACATATTACGCCTTGGATTAAGGTGCAATATGTCCATTTGTACTCGAAGTAATCACAGTTTTACAGATGTTTCCGTTACATTTTGATCCCTTTTTTATCGGATCATCATCAACCTAATTATAAAAGAAAGCTAGTAATAGAAATCTCATGTAAACTGATTTCTTTTTATTTCATTTAAACTTTCCAAGTAAAATAGTGTCAACGCTAATCGCCTACGTTTTGGATAAGACCAAATATATGGGCTGCAATAACTTTGTCCAAACACGAGCACAAGTACACAAATTAGCACACATACCTATACATACACATACATGTACTAACCTGAGCATTAGAACATGGGTGTTTGATAATCTTATGAAAGTTCTCTAATTACATAATCCTTGCCCAAGACTAGTCTTATGTCTGTAGTCTGACAATGCTTTCCGAAATGTGATTGAAAATAAAGGGATAAGGATTTACTTTGAGCAGATGGCAGCAGACACCAAAAACTCAATCATACATAGGTTGAAAAAAAATGCCGACAACAGTGTGTCTTCTATTAAGAACGACATCTGATGATAAACGAACATTGGTTGCGCGGGTGGTGATAACAATTATTATAATCAAGGTTGCGGTCTTGATATAAACACCTGACCCATTAATTACTTACATATGTCAGTATAAACTAAGAATTGTATAGTGTAGAAAAGGCAATTCATCCAGTAGACCGGTTTCGTCCTTATTGGGAACTCATCAAGTACTGGCCAGAATTTGCCGCGGACAGGATACGAACCTGGGCACGTCTGCTTCGGAATCTGGTGCTCTAACCACTGAGCTATCCTGCCGCACACTACACTACACACAATTTTCAGTTATATACTAACTAATGTAACTTGGTTAGTCAATTTTTCCTTTAGGTGGAGCTCATATGGCATCCATTTAGACCCAAAGTTCCAACTAACCATGCCCAATCTGTCATTACTGAACAGACACCACATTACATGGGGAAATGGTATTGAAATGAACATTTATATAATTAAACGAACATTGGTTGCGCGGGTGGTGATAACAATTATTATAATCAAGGTTGCGGTCTTGATATAAACACCTGACCCATTAATTACTTACATATGTCAGTATAAACTAAGAATTGTATAGTGTAGAAAAGGCAATTCATCCAGTAGACCGGTTTCGTCCTTATTGGGAACTCATCAAGTACTGGCCAGAATTTGCCGCGGACAGGATACGAACCTGGGCACGTCTGCTTCGGAATCTGGTGCTCTAACCACTGAGCTATCCTGCCGCACACTACACTACACACAATTTTCAGTTATATACTAACTAATGTAACTTGGTTAGTCAATTTTTCCTTTAGGTGGAGCTCATATGGCATCCATTTAGACCCAAAGTTCCAACTAACCATGCCCAATCTGTCATTACTGAACAGACACCACATTACATGGGGAAGTGGTATTGAAATGAACATTTATATAATTAAACGAACATTGGTTGCGCGGGTGGTGATAACAATTATTATAATCAAGGTTGCGGTCTTGATATAAACACCTGACCCATTAATTACTTACATATGTCAGTATAAACTAAGAATTGTATAGTGTAGAAAAGGCAATTCATCCAGTAGACCGGTTTCGTCCTTATTGGGAACTCATCAAGTACTGGCCAGAATTTGCCGCGGACAGGATACGAACCTGGGCACGTCTGCTTCGGAATCTGGTGCTCTAACCACTGAGCTATCCTGCCGCACACTACACTACACACAATTTTCAGTTATATACTAACTAATGTAACTTGGTTAGTCAATTTTTCCTTTAGGTGGAGCTCATATGGCATCCATTTAGACCCAAAGTTCCAACTAACCATGCCCAATCTGTCATTACTGAACAGACACCACATTACATGGGGAAGTGGTATTGAAATGAACATTTATATAATTAAACGAACATTGGTTGCGCGGGTGGTGATAACAATTATTATAATCAAGGTTGCGGTCTTGATATAAACACCTGACCCATTAATTACTTACATATGTCAGTATAAACTAAGAATTGTATAGTGTAGAAAAGGCAATTCATCCAGTAGACCGGTTTCGTCCTTATTGGGAACTCATCAAGTACTGGCCAGAATTTGCCGCGGACAGGATACGAACCTGGGCACGTCTGCTTCGGAATCTGGTGCTCTAACCACTGAGCTATCCTGCCGCACACTACACTACACACAATTTTCAGTTATATACTAACTAATGTAACTTGGTTAGTCAATTTTTCCTTTAGGTGGAGCTCATATGGCATCCATTTAGACCCAAAGTTCCAACTAACCATGCTCCAATCTGTCATTACTGAACAGACACCACATTACATGGGGAAGTGGTATTGAAATGAACATTTATATAATTAAACGAACATTGGTTGCGCGGGTGGTGATAACAATTATTATAATCAAGGTTGCGGTCTTGATATAAACACCTGACCCATTAATTACTTACATATGTCAGTATAAACTAAGAATTGTATAGTGTAGAAAAGGCAATTCATCCAGTAGACCGGTTTCGTCCTTATTGGGAACTCATCAAGTACTGGCCAGAATTTGCCGCGGACAGGATACGAACCTGGGCACGTCTGCTTCGGAATCTGGTGCTCTAACCACTGAGCTATCCTGCCGCACACTACACTACACACAATTTTCAGTTATATACTAACTAATGTAACTTGGTTAGTCAATTTTTCCTTTAGGTGGAGCTCATATGGCATCCATTTAGACCCAAAGTTCCAACTAACCATGCCCAATCTGTCATTACTGAACAGACACCACATTACATGGGGAAATGGTATTGAAATGAACATTTATATAATTAAACGAACATTGGTTGCGCGGGTGGTGATAACAATTATTATAATCAAGGTTGCGGTCTTGATATAAACACCTGACCCATTAATTACTTACATATGTCAGTATAAACTAAGAATTGTATAGTGTAGAAAAGGCAATTCATCCAGTAGACCGGTTTCGTCCTTATTGGGAACTCATCAAGTACTGGCCAGAATTTGCCGCGGACAGGATACGAACCTGGGCACGTCTGCTTCGGAATCTGGTGCTCTAACCACTGAGCTATCCTGCCGCACACTACACTACACACAATTTTCAGTTATATACTAACTAATGTAACTTGGTTAGTCAATTTTTCCTTTAGGTGGAGCTCATATGGCATCCATTTAGACCCAAAGTTCCAACTAACCATGCCCAATCTGTCATTACTGAACAGACACCACATTACATGGGGAAATGGTATTGAAATGAACATTTATATAATTAAACGAACATTGGTTGCGCGGGTGGTGATAACAATTATTATAATCAAGGTTGCGGTCTTGATATAAACACCTGACCCATTAATTACTTACATATGTCAGTATAAACTAAGAATTGTATAGTGTAGAAAAGGCAATTCATCCAGTAGACCGGTTTCGTCCTTATTGGGAACTCATCAAGTACTGGCCAGAATTTGCCGCGGACAGGATACGAACCTGGGCACGTCTGCTTCGGAATCTGGTGCTCTAACCACTGAGCTATCCTGCCGCACACTACACTACACACAATTTTCAGTTATATACTAACTAATGTAACTTGTTAGTCAATTTTTCCTTTAGGTGGAGCTCATATGGCATCCATTTAGACCGAAAGTTCCAACTAACCATGCCCAATCTGTCATTACTGAACAGACACCACATTACATGGGGAAATGGTATTGAAATGAACATTTATATAATTAAACGAACATTGGTTGCGCGGGTGGTGATAACAATTATTATAATCAAGGTTGCTGTCTTGATATAAACACCTGACCCATTAATTACTTACATATGGCAGGGTGGCTCAGTGGTTAGAGCACCAGATTCCGAAGCAGACGTGCCCAGGTTCGTATCCTGTCCGCGGCAAATTCTGGCCAGTACTTGATGAGTTCCCAATAAGGACGAAACCGGTCTACTGGATGAATTGCCTTTTCTACACTATACAATTCTTAGTTTATACTGACATATGTAAGTAATTAATGGGTCAGGTGTTTATATCAAGACCGCAACCTTGATTATAATAATTGTTATCACCACCCGCGCAACCAATGTTCGTTTAATTATATAAATGTTCATTTCAATACCACTTCCCCATGTAATGTGGTGTCTGTTCAGTAATGACAGATTGGGCATGGTTAGTTGGAACTTTGGGTCTAAATGGATGCCATATGAGCTCCACCTAAAGGAAAAATTGACTAACCAAGTTACATTAGTTAGTATATAACTGAAAATTGTGTGTAGTGTAGTGTGCGGCAGGATAGCTCAGTGGTTAGAGCACCAGATTCCGAAGCAGACGTGCCCAGGTTCGTATCCTGTCCGCGGCAAATTCTGGCCAGTACTTGATGAGTTCCCAATAAGGACGAAACCGGTCTACTGGATGAATTGCCTTTTCTACACTATACAATTCTTAGTTTATACTGACATATGTAAGTAATTAATGGGTCAGGTGTTTATATCAAGACCGCAACCTTGATTATAATAATTGTTATCACCACCCGCGCAACCAATGTTCGTTTAATTATATAAATGTTCATTTCAATACCACTTCCCCATGTAATGTGGTGTCTGTTCAGTAATGACAGATTGGGCATGGTTAGTTGGAACTTTGGGTCTAAATGGATGCCATATGAGCTCCACCTAAAGGAAAAATTGACTAACCAAGTTACATTAGTTAGTATATAACTGAAAATTGTGTGTAGTGTAGTGTGCGGCAGGATAGCTCAGTGGTTAGAGCACCAGATTCCGAAGCAGACGTGCCCAGGTTCGTATCCTGTCCGCGGCAAATTCTGGCCAGTACTTGATGAGTTCCCAATAAGGACGAAACCGGTCTACTGGATGAATTGCCTTTTCTACACTATACAATTCTTAGTTTATACTGACATATGTAAGTAATTAATGGGTCAGGTGTTTATATCAAGACCGCAACCTTGATTATAATAATTGTTATCACCACCCGCGCAACCAATGTTCGTTTAATTATATAAATGTTCATTTCAATACCACTTCCCCATGTAATGTGGTGTCTGTTCAGTAATGACAGATTGGGCATGGTTAGTTGGAACTTTGGGTCTAAATGGATGCCATATGAGCTCCACCTAAAGGAAAAATTGACTAACCAAGTTACATTAGTTAGTATATAACTGAAAATTGTGTGTAGTGTAGTGTGCGGCAGGATAGCTCAGTGGTTAGAGCACCAGATTCCGAAGCAGACGTGCCCAGGTTCGTATCCTGTCCGCGGCAAATTCTGGCCAGTACTTGATGAGTTCCCAATAAGGACGAAACCGGTCTACTGGATGAATTGCCTTTTCTACACTATACAATTCTTAGTTTATACTGACATATGTAAGTAATTAATGGGTCAGGTGTTTATATCAAGACCGCAACCTTGATTATAATAATTGTTATCACCACCCGCGCAACCAATGTTCGTTTAATTATATAAATGTTCATTTCAATACCACTTCCCCATGTAATGTGGTGTCTGTTCAGTAATGACAGATTGGGCATGGTTAGTTGGAACTTTGGGTCTAAATGGATGCCATATGAGCTCCACCTAAAGGAAAAATTGACTAACCAAGTTACATTAGTTAGTATATAACTGAAAATTGTGTGTAGTGTAGTGTGCGGCAGGATAGCTCAGTGGTTAGAGCACCAGATTCCGAAGCAGACGTGCCCAGGTTCGTATCCTGTCCGCGGCAAATTCTGGCCAGTACTTGATGAGTTCCCAATAAGGACGAAACCGGTCTACTGGATGAATTGCCTTTTCTACACTATACAATTCTTAGTTTATACTGACATATGTAAGTAATTAATGGGTCAGGTGTTTATATCAAGACCGCAACCTTGATTATAATAATTGTTATCACCACCCGCGCAACCAATGTTCGTTTAATTATATAAATGTTCATTTCAATACCACTTCCCCATGTAATGTGGTGTCTGTTCAGTAATGACAGATTGGGCATGGTTAGTTGGAACTTTGGGTCTAAATGGATGTCATATGAGCTCCACCTAAAGGAAAAATTGACTAACCAAGTTACATTAGTTAGTATATAACTGAAAATTGTGTGTAGTGTAGTGTGCGGCAGGATAGCTCAGTGGTTAGAGCACCAGATTCCGAAGCAGACGTGCCCAGGTTCGTATCCTGTCCGCGGCAAATTCTGGCCAGTACTTGATGAGTTCCCAATAAGGACGAAACCGGTCTACTGGATGAATTGCCTTTTCTACACTATACAATTTCTTAGTTTATACTGACATATGTAAGTAATTAATGGGTCAGGTGTTTATATCAAGACCGCAACCTTGATTATAACAATCTGAATCAATTTCCAAATGTAGAAAAAGCAAGAAGATTTCATAAATATATATATATATATATATATATATATATATATATATATATATATATATATATATATATATATATGATATATATATAATTCGCAGCGGTAGTATTAATACTAAAATTATTAGTAAATATACTACTTTTACTACCATTAGTACTATGGCTACTGCAAATAATAACACTAATACATCGTAAACTACTACTACTACTACTACAACTACTACTACTACTACAACTACTACTACTACTATTACTACTACTACTACTACTACTACTACTACTACTAATATTACTACTACTACTATTACAAATATTTTTATTTCTAATACTACTACTAGTATCAATATTATTATTAATAATAATACGGCTAATATTATTGCTACTACTAATACTACTTCTACAAATATTAGTTATACAACTACTAAAACTACTTCTACTGCTACTACTACTACAACATCTATTGCTACTTCTACAACTAATGCTATTACTACTTGTAGTAGTAGTAGTAGCAGTGGTAGTAGTATTTGTAGTATTAGTAGTAATAATAGAAGTATTATTATTATTATTATTATTATTATTATTATTATTATTAGTGGTAGTAGTAGTAGTAGTAGTAGTAGTAGTAGTAGTAGTAGTAGTAGTAGTAGTAGTAGTTACTGTAGAATGGCGAAATGCGGCATATTTGTTACTGTCGATAGATTTGTCTTGTTGTGCGTCTGGTCGGATATAATGGGATTAGTGTTTACTTCACATTCACAAACTTTATTTAAGAAATCGCTAATATGAAAAAAGTACTGATAAGGAAAAATCATGTTCTCGTCCTGTTGATTGTATCGCTAACGCATGTGTTATACCTGCCTTAATGTAAATATGTACAGCTTCAATGTAAACAACGACACAACCAAATGACAGTCGTGTACATGAACACAGCGCAGTTTAAATGGCAGGAATTGGAAAAAAACTAAAATCAGGAGAATTTACGAAAGCAATATCACCCATCTATTACAATATTCATTCCATTGTTCAGTTCACTAAATTAAATAACCACAATTTCTTCTCAAAAATAACTACAGTTTTTCCAACCTATATTAGCAAATCTCCAAATAAACAAATGAGAAAACAATTGGGATATGTGTGCATGAGACATAATACGATTTGTTGAGGCAGATTATGAGGCATACATTTTTGGTTATTTCGAGTTAAGGAGATTCGTAGGATGCTTTTACAATGTTATATGCCAAATAAGTAAAATTTATTTAGGATATAAAATTAAAATGACGTTTCTTGTTCAGTGCTTTTGCTATTCACTAATATATATATATATATATATATATATATATATATATATATATATATGGCTACGTTTGCAGTATAACTCAAAATTTAATATGGTAGCAAATGCAATCCATAAAGTGAATGGTTTCGTTCTTACCAGGAACTCTTCAAGTAGTGTCCGGAATTTGCAGCGCCCGAGTGCGTGAACCGGAGCACGCCTTATCCGATGTCTTGTACTCATCCAATGCAACAATCTTGCCGCAAACTAATCGGCAGGTTCAGTTATAAACCAAATTTTGTTCAGGTCAGCTTATAATTCATGTAATTGATAAATTCCTAGTATAGGCGAAACCTGTCTACTGGCTGTATTGCCATTGCTACCACAATCAATATTTAAGTCAAACTGACAACGTATACATAATAAATTTCGTGTCTTAGAAATTTCGATTTAATATCACTTCCGCTAGTGGCAACGGGCGTTTTCTATAATTAAAGACCTGTGGGTGGTTAACCATAACTTTATATCGAAAGAGATGTCAAATAGGCTAAAACTGAAGGAAAGGCGAACCGAGATGTATGCTGTTAGGTAACTGAAAATCGCATGTGGTTTGATGCAAGGTTGGCGCAGTGGATAAATACAGGACTCTGAAGCAAGTGTCCCGGTTTAAGCCGTGGTCGCGGAAAGTACTTGCAAGTACCTGACAAGTTCCCAATAAGGACGAAACAGGAACACTTGATGAATTGCTTTTGCTATTTTATGCAATATAAAGTTTATAATGGCAGCATATGCAATGTCGAACACCCTGCCGAAAATCATCAATTATATAAATAAATTTATATGCTCATTGGTTGTATTTATTTTCAATGGCAGGGTTTGATTTGTTTATGCTGTTGACATAAACTGAGCATTTTCTATTTTATGCTATGGTTAGTTTTTAACGACAAAATATTTATGACCAAATACTGCCATGAAATTTAATAACAATATCCAAAATGGCACGTTTTCTGTATAATTATGATAGATTAGGGTTGGCTAGTTGGCGCATTATGACAAAAGCGACAAAAAATATGTTCCACATGATAGAAGGTATGGCCGAACGCAAAAACTGTTATGTATTTGTAAAATACTCGCATTGCATGGATTAGTTGGCGCTCGAGAAGAGATGCAAGACTCTGAGCCAAATGCGCCGCTCCTCAATATTAACAACTGCTTGATAAGTTTTATATAGGTGCGAAAATGGTCTACTCCAAAAATTGTATCTCCTATCGTAAAAGATTTTTTATTTATACCGAAAGTATTTGTATAAACATATATATATATACATATATATATATATATATATATATATATATATATATATATATATATATATGATATGGTATGTGTTAATTTACCTTTAATCAACGTTTTAATTAGTGCACGGGAAAATTTATTTTCTAATGATTAGCAGTCAACGGCCCAAATTGGCGGGGAGAACTGAAAACAGTCGTACAGTCATTACGAATTGAAACGTGAAATAATTATGTTCGCGGTACATTTGACTTTGCAAGCAAAGTTAAGTCTGAGAATGTAAAGAGGGAAAAATTAATCTCTCCGATGTTAGAAAACGTTTAATTCCTCTGAAAATTCATCGATAGCAAACATCCATCGTTCCCCCGTAATTACAAGTTATCTAAAACTTCTTCTCTATAGATGGGCTACAGATGATCAACGCACGCTTGATGGTCGATGTCTCACGCAATCAATGAAGTGGTGATGCACAGTCTGTTTAGAAGTCTACTTAGTTCAGTTGTGACCAGAAGGATAAACCAAAGGCAGCATGAACGGAAAGTATAATCTCATGCACATTCGTTTCGTGCTTACTGGCGACTCATCAGTAGGAGCCGGTAATACGCCCTTTAACCACTACATATTTGGTAGAAGAATGTGGAATAATAGGACGGTACAATCTCCTAGACCAATGTGTAAACCTGTAATAGTGAAGCTAACATAATCTAAAGTCAACGACAATACGACTTCAATGCTAACTCACACCATATAATATATATACCGAGTCTGTAAAGGAGTGACTAAGCACTGATGGCGTATTGTCGTTAGTAACCGATTCAGATGATGTTAGCTTCACTATTGCAGGATTACACATTCGTCTAGGAGATTATACCGTCCTATTATTCCACATCTTTCGACCAAATATATAGTGGTTAAAGGGCGTAATACCGGCTCCTACTGATGAGTCGCCAGTAAGCACGAAACGAATGTGCATGAGATTATACTTTCCGTTCATGCTGCCTTTGGTTTTTCCTTCTGGTCACAACTGAACTAATTTGTTACTAGGTTCGCAAAACCTAATACATACTTACAATCATTGATTTCGCGTGGTGGTCGAACATACTGGTTTACCTTGTCGTATTTCTATTCAGACAAAAATATATTACTATAAAATTGAAAATATATCGATTGCAGCCCTGGACTGGACAGTATATCCATTATCCCAGGTCTGTCCCGATTTCCCAAAAGCGAAAATTGTTACGAAAATGTATCCTACTCAATTTATTCATCTCACTGAAACTAAAACAATTTTATTTGAGATAGGCTAAATTTCGCCAACATTGAGAATTATAGTCAAAACTTAATAAATGCTACTCCTGCAAATCTATGCACTGTGGCCGCGATCGAAATCAGTTATCACATTCTGTGTTAATCATGACCTCATTCAATTAAATATATAAATGTCATTTACATTTTGTTGCGGAGAGCTAATATATATGCAATTGTGTATTAGGCGTAGTGCACCTGGTAAAAAATTAGTTCGAATAAGACCAAAAGGACAAACAAAATTCAACATGAACGAAAGGTATAATCTCATATTGACTCATCAGTAGGAGCCGGTATTACGCCCTACACCAACTATATTAGAGTGCAGATTTTAGGACATTTGGACGGTAAAATCTCCCATACGAATGTGTAAACCTGCAAGTAATGAAGCTAACTTCGTATAAAGTCTTCGACAACGCGACGTCAAAGCCACACCAATATATATATATATATATATATATATATATAATATATAATAGGTGCGCAACATATAATACATACTTGCATATATATTAGTTCTCCGCACCAAACAGTATATAACAATTATATAATAAGCCTGTAAATGTTACCAAAACTATGTTTGCTGATTAGGTACATGGTAGCAACACTATGGTTGTCAAATCGGTATGTGGTACCAACTCAATGGGTTTCAAGATATAATAAATTTCACCAAAATTGAGATTTACAGTCAAAGATTAACAAATGCTACAAATCTATAAACGGTGGCTTCGGTCGATATCAGTTATTAAATTTAGCGGTAATCATGATATTATTCAAAAAATATGTAATATTTATGTATGCTTTGTTACAGAAAAAAATATAAATGTGAATTAACTATTTTGTGCCTAGTAACAAGTTAGTTCAAATTGAACAGGAATAGTATAAAAAATTCAGCGCCAACTTACGGTATAATCGCATGTACACATGAATTTAGTACTTGGCAATACATCAGTATAAGCCAGTTTTCCACCCTTTAACGAATTAAATTTGTTCAAGTAATGTGGTACCGTTTGACGGTACACACTCCTATGCAAATGTGAATTCAAGCAGTAAGGGAGTTAACTTCAGATGAAGTCTTCGTCAGTGTGACTTCCAAGCAAACTCACAATTCATAACGCAAAGTGTATAAACAATATTATTGTTGTGTCAGTACCCCATACCAACGCTATGGCGGCGGAAATGTTTCATGGTACCAACACAGTGGTTTCTGAGTCGTTGCGCGGTGCCAATACAATGGATTTTAAGATTTGCACCTAGTAACAAGTTAGTTCAAATAGGACCATAGGCATAAACCAAGTACAGTATGTTCACAATCGTTTCGTACTTATTGCCGTCTCATCAGTAGGGGCCGTTACTATGCACTATGCCCACTGTAAATATGGTCAAGTAATTTTGGACAGCTGGAAGGTACAATCTCCTATACGAATGTGTATAACAGCGGTAGTGGAGTTAAGTTCATATAAGGTCATCGAAAATGCGACTTTAATGGCAATTCATTATATGTAATATACCAAAGTTAAGGTTTTGTAAATAGACTGATCTTTTCGTGTACTTGTCGTCCTTTTTTAATTAATTTATTTCAAGACACGCTATTCCTAATACATTATTTCACTTTCAATTGACGGATTTTTTTGTAGGAATTGATTTTAACAAAAGTTATGTTTAAATTGAAAATGAGTTCCATTATCCACTATTTTAACCCGATTTTTATTCTAATAAATCGTATTCAGAAAGTCACGTTCTTAACTAGAATAATAGAAATAACGTTGAAAATATCTTCACTAATTTGTATGTTATGCTTGTGAAATTTTTAAAAAAGAAAAATCTTACAGAATATTACAATTCTTCTGCTTAAATTGAAAGACCTCAATTTAGATATATAGAAAAGGAGTTTTTGTCGCTAAGCTGCTTTTGAGACTAATGATGTAAAACTGTGATGTTTTAAATGCTGGCCTATCATTCTAGAAAATTATTTTACGAAAAATTACTGTTTTTATGAAGTAGCTCATATTACTTACTGATATGATAGACTCCAAAAGTTTGTAGTTTGATGTCGTCTGTGGCATTTTGTGGTGAATAATGCTCCTCAACTGTAGCTAATATCGATTTTTCATCATCAGACTTTGTTTTATTTATTACATCTGTCGAATTCAACTCGCCAAATTTATCCGAAATTTTATGTGAAGTATACATGCCCGTTAGTCCTGGAAATTGCTATACACAACAAATCTGAATGTCATACTTTGACACTTGGAATAGAATTAATTTCCTATCCGACAGTCAATTTTTTAGGTAAACACATACTAATTTGTTTTCTAGAGACAAATTCCCATATACTGAATTAATGTAAATTGGATAGAATCATTTCAATTCCCTATTAAACAAATCTATTTTAAAGAAACTCATTATTTTGTTCATTGCAAAATCGTTAAAAAACGGTTTGCTATAATAGAATATCCAAAAAGATTAACTGTGACGATGTTTGGCTCAGATTGAAGACATTACACAAATTTAACGTGCCAGATTACCATGTTATAGGCGTAAACTAAATAATAGATATCACCAGTAAAATTATTATATCCAAAATTCCGAAACTAGAGTAGGATTTAGCAACATTTTTTTATCAAATAGTAACTTTAAAATATTTAAATTGTCTTGTAATATTAAACATGTCCACGTGCGGTTTTATTAAGTCAAACTAAATGAATCCCACAGACAGATGTCCGTTTATACTTATACATCACAATGTAGAATAATCTTTATATCAGTAGACTCAAGGTCCTTGAACATAATTCCACTGAATAAAATTTGAACAAATTGCTTTTGCTTTAGCTAAGGAGCCTTAACATATTTTATGTCATAGCAACAGCTATTGCGGATTTCCATTTGTAGTTGTTTTGGTAAAAAAAGAGGAGCTCAAATATTATTGGTTAAAATAGTTCAACCAATCTCAAACAATCATATATTAATGTAGTCGAATATACGAGCGAAATCTCCATAACAGAATAATGGCAGCATGTAATATTAAATCGCACGTGGTTTAGGAAATTTTTCTATTAATTAGTATTTAAATTTAGTTTTACACTACTTCCGCCTGTCAATGAATAGTCTACAACAAATGCACAGAATTGAGACAGCTTCTTGCAGGAAATATATCTAACTATTACTTTTTATTTTTTAGCCATAGTTTGTGTTACATGAACTGGCTGGGCTATATAGGAAATAATCCTGAATAGCCAATACATCACGTAAAAAATCTTTTATTTAGTTAGATTACACCGAAAATTTCAAACACATCTGAGAATATGTTTGAGAAAGCGCAAATGTCTGCATGAAAGGCATTGAATAATATTACGATTTCCAAGAAATTTGATAACTGGTTTCAATCAAAGCCAGAATATAAGTTTGTGCTGGTGTAGCACGTATTCAAATTTTAAAGAATATAAATTTTAATAAGGCTGAGTCTTACAAAACCATAGTGTTAGTACTCTTTACAGGTAAATTGAATTAACTTTTGAGTTAAAATGCAGAAGACCATAGAAAGATGACTTCATTATTGCTTCAATACACAAATTTCGTGACTAAATTAATAAATGGTTCTGAACACAACGCCGGCTCCTACTCGTGAGTTGCTTTTATGCACGAAACACACGTTTACATGAGGTTGTAATTGTGTTGATACCGATTTTGACGCATACTTCTGGTCCTGTCTAAACTAGTTTGATAGTAGGTGCCTACGAGCAACCATGAAAAAACAAGACTAATAAAGCTTTCCCACTGCATCAGCCGGTGCATAGGATAACATGGGTCGCCTTGCTTAACGAGTCTCGCAGGTTGTATAAGCGAAAACAAGCTATTAACAATGTGCTTGCAAATTCGACTCAGCAGGTTGACAGCTTTTTTATCAGGGAGCATACCAAGTTCGTCGCATTCTCGACAGATAGACAATAATAATAACGTTAACCTAACACTTACAATTAGGGCTCAGATAGTGACTGTCTAGCACAGCGTTAAAGGTCGTAGAGAGTCTTAGTCTCATGCGGTCCCGAAATGGACCGCACGTTATAATACACACAATAGACTTCCAGCACATTTTGTTGGAACTCGTGTGTTGCTTCGACCAAATGACGGTTCATCCACTGGTTTTTGGTATGTGAGTGTTCTTACATTGCAAACTAGGCAATCATTCACGGCTGCAGAACTGCTCAGTCGCGGTATTCACATTGCTTATCTCAAGGTGACCACAATTGATTTAGCACAACAGAATATGACTCATTCGGCATAGATTACTAGAAAGATAATACTACTGCCATTCCAATGCATGGTTGATCAAGCCAACTATAGTGCTGGCTATAATTGAACAAACATTGATTTCGCGGGTGGTGGTAAAAATTCTGTAAATCAAGGTTGCAAGGTTGAAGTAAACACCAATCCCATTGTATTTAACCGGTCGTCGAACAACTTAGCGAAATTAATATTACTCTCCATAAAAATGCATTGCGGTTTGATCCACGCTAGTCAGTTGACTGTCGTACTCTGGTGATGTTCATAGAAGATCTAAACGCGTCAGAGCGTGCGACTGGCGGTAGTTTTGCTATGTTGTTCCACGACTGGTTAACTAAAACAGAATTTATGTTTACTTCAAGTTCGTACACTTGACCGAAAGAATTGTTACAACAACCCGTGCAATCAATGATTGTTTAATTGTATTACCTATATATGTATATGTGGCGAAAGCTGAAAAAAACATAAATGTTTGTGACTGCATAGAAATTATGCAGCTGACATTTCCAGTCAAAAACAGTATATGCGAGACTACTAAATGTGAGAGCCGCATATATAATTTTGTTTTTCTTATATAAGAATTGCGGTTTGATCCTTGTTAGCCAGTTTGCCCTCGTACTCTGATGATGATCATGGAAGGTCGAAACGCGTCAATACTTGTGACTTACAGTAGTTTTGCTAGGTTGTTCGACAACTGGTTTAGTACATATGGATTGGTGTATAATGTGGACTTTTTTATCCTGTGCCGAAACAGCTAATCCTAGGTTCCGTGTAGTTTAGCTGGTACTCGTAAGTGTAAATGTGTACAATCCATCACTCTGCAATTGTGCTATTGAAAATGATAATTTATTTAAAAGCTATGAGATATTGCCTCTGGCTTTGTGCGTCATTTCTACATCTTTGTGAATGTCGTGAATTCAATGCCGGACAAGGCCAGGACAACGCGGGAAACGCAGCTATAATACTATGGATACTGGCTAATGTTAGCCTTGGTAATGACATCATGCTCTCCAATCTTGGACTTAGTCCTCACCACAAATGGAATCTTGTCAAATGTCGCATTAGAATGAACCTGATAGAATAAAACAGTAATAAGCCAACGTAATCAAATGAACCATATTCGCGTAATCATACGTTCGCTGTTCGCTGTACACAACGCGATAGTGTAACACTGGTGCTTTACGGGCTCAATAAATAGGTCGGACCACAGTCTTTTAGCAGCCAAAATGAGATTGAAATTTCAGTCCCCGCGGCATTCAGTATTCCATCCTAATATTTATAATTGTAAAGAGATTCAAGTTTGCAGAGTGCCTTCAGCGAGTTCTGGCTCGTCTTCCTAGGCCAAATCCTGTTTTGCTGTTTGCTACTTCAAATAGCACCAAACTTTTGAAAATACGATAGCCGCTTTAAATGTTGAAGAAAATTTCACTCAGATTTGTAAGCTTTGCAATACAATTGCGCCTAGCCATGGGGTGAATTTAGCATAACACATGTTTTATGTTGCTAATGACAACCCATCTGAGCTTTACTCTCAAATTCGAAGTATTAGTGGAGTACATTTAGCCTAGGAAATAAGGTCGACACTAGTTTCTGATGTGCAACTTGTCGACCATTTTCATACCGTCACAATCGGCCACATTTTGTAAACAAAATGGTTGGCGATGAAGTAGCCCCCTGAAATTGTTAAGAAATGGACGTCAAAACTCCTAAATTTGATGAATTACCAGACTTTTGAAATCTAAAATGTCAACCAAAGCTATTAGAGTCGATGACCTTCACTTTTAATTTTTTTAAATTGGAGATATTGACGTTCACAAGAATTTGCAAAGGCTAATTACAACAATCCAAAATGAATTGATGTGTTATTGGGATTAAACGAACATTGGTTGCGCGGGTGGTGATAACAATTATTATAATCCAGGTTGCGGTCTTGATATAAACACCTGACCCATTAATTACTTACATATGTCAGTATAAACTAAGAATTGTATAGTGTAGAAAAGGCAATTCATCCAGTAGACCGGTTTCGTCCTTATTGGGAACTCATCAAGTACTGGCCAGAATTTGCCGCGGACAGGATACGAACCTGGGCACGTCTGCTTCGGAATCTGGTGCTCTAACCACTGAGCTATCCTGCCGCACACTACACTACACACAATTTTCAGTTATATACTAACTAATGTAACTTGGTTAGTCAATTTTTCCTTTAGGTGGAGCACATATGGCATCCATTTAGACCCAAAGTTCCAACTAACCATGCCCAATCTGTCATTACTGAACAGACACCACATTACATGGGGAAATGGTATTGAAATGAACATTTATATAATTAAACGAACGTTGGTTGCGCGGGTGGTGATAACAATTATTATAAACAAGGTTGCGGTCTTGATATAAACACCTGACCCATTAATTACTTACATATGTCAGTATAAACTAAGAATTGTATAGTGTAGAAAAGGCAATTCATCCAGTAGACCGGTTTCGTCCTTATTGGGAACTCATCAAGTACTGGCCAGAATTTGCAGCGGACAGGATACGATCCTGGGCACGTCTGCCTTGGAATCTGGTGCTCTAACCACTGAGCTATCCTGCCGCACACTACACTACACACAATTTTCAGTTATATACCAACTAATGTAACTTGGTTAGTCAATTTTTCCTTTAGGTGGAGCTCATATGGCATCCATTTAGACCCAAAGTTCCAAATAACCATGCCCAATCTGTTATTACTGAACAGACACCACATTACATGAGGAAGTGGTATTGAAATGAACATTTATATAATTAAACGAACATTGGTTGCGCGGGTGGTGATAACAATTATTATAATCAAGGTTGTGGTCTTGATATAAACACCTGACCCATTAATTACTTACATATGTCAGTATAAACTAAGAATTGTATAGTGTAGAAAAGCAATTCATCCAGTAGACCGGTTTCGTCCTTATTGGGAACTCATCAAGTACTGGCCAGAATTTGCCGCGGACAGGATACGAACCTGGGCACGTCTGCTTCGGAATCTGGTGCTCAAACCACTGAGCTATCCTGCCGCACACTACACTACACACAATTTTCAGTTATATACTAACTAATGTAAATTGGTTAGTCAATTTTTCCTTTAGGTGGAGCTCATATGGAATCCATTTAGACACAAAGTTCCAACAAACCATGCCCAATCTGTCATTACTGAACAGACACCACATCACATGGGGAAGTGGTATTGAAATGAACATTTATATAATTAAACGAACATTGGTTGCGCGGGTGGTGATAACAATTATTATAATCAAGGTTGCGGTCTTGATATAAACACCTGCCCCATTAATTACTTACATATGTCAGTATAAACTAAGAATTGTATAGTGTAGAAAGGCAATTCATCCAGTAGACCGGTTTCGTCCTTATTGAGAACTCATCACGTACTGGCCAGAATTTGCCGCGGACAGGATACGAACCTGGGCACGTCTGCTTCGGAATCTGGTGCTCTAACCACTGAGCTGTCCTGCCGCACACTACACTACACACAATTTTCAGTTATATACTAACTAATGTACTTGGTTAGTCAATTTTTCCTTTAGGTGGAGCTTATATGGCATCCATTTAGACCCAAAGTTCCAACTAACCTTGCCCAATCTGTCATTACTGAACAGACACCACATTACATGGGGAAGTGGTATTGAAATGAACATTTATATAATTAAACGAACATTGGTTGCGCGGGTGGTGATAACAATTATTATAATCAAGGTTGCGGTCTTGATATAAACACCTGACCCATTAATTACTTACATATGTCAGTATAAACTAAGAATTGTATAGTGTAGAAAAGGCAATTCATCCAGTAGACCGGTTTCGACCCTTATTGGGAACTCATCGTACCGTCCGCGGCAAACTCTGGCCAGCAACTTCGATCAGTTCCCAATAAGGGACGAAACCGGTCTACTGGATGAATTGCCTTTTCTACACTATACAATTCTTAGTTTATACTGACATATGTAAGTAATTAATGGGTCAGGTGTTTATATCAAGACCGCAACCTTGATTATAATAAGTGTTATTGGGATGTCCATTCAAAAAACCTTGACATTAAAACTCTTTAAAACTACTGTGGTACCAATTCTTTTCTTTAAATCAATTTGTGAGCTTGAAGAAAACACCAATCTCATTTCATTTAACCAGTCGTCGAACAACATAGCAAAACTAACGTCTGTCACACATACTGACGTGTTTTGACCTTCCATGATCATCATCAGAGTACGACGGCAGACCTGACTAGCGAGGATTAACTCGCACTGTCATATATATATATATATATATATATATATATATATATATATATATGGAAAGCAAAATGAGTTATGCGCCTTTCAACTCTAGTAGTCTCGTATACAATATACTTGACTGGAAGCGTCGACTACACAATTTCTATGCAGTCACGAACATTAACATTTTGAACCATTTGGCACATATATTAATTTTACTAACGTGTTATCAGTTTACTCTTTATTGTAGAAAAGGTAGTCATTGCTATTATCCTTGGAAGAGTTTACACTGAGCAAGCGAAGCAAACAAGGTCAACTCAGGCAGGGGTTTGACTGGAAAAGGAATGCTCTGGGCGAATTCATGTCTTACAAGTCCCACTTGAATTGCGCTATCGGTATCTACGGCCCGATATTGTTGCTTACCCAGACTAACAATCACCTTTCTATTCTTTCTCACATATAAGTTTTCGGTATTCTATGTGAAATGATAGCGTTCAGGCTAAACGTTTCAATTTCTGGAAGCCTGTTATAATTATTCATCATCACGTATTCGGCGTTAACATTCCACAAAAATGTCATTTCTCCAAAACTGTTAAATAATGCAGTCGATGCAGTTTTTGCTGAGGTCACCGCAGCACACATCTTAGTAGTTACCGGTAAGGGCAAAGAGCTTGTTGACCTCAAATACACGTACGATGATTATCAGATGGCAGAAAAGGACAAAGAGATTCAGAAAGCCATTATTTGTGGTAAAAAAATGATCATCTGTTACGGTATGAAGAAAAAGGCATAAAAACGGGCGTTATCGCCCATTTTGACCTAGAGATTAAAATATACTAAGTAGCTTCGGAATCCGGTGCTCTAACCACTGCAACAGGGTGGCTCAGTGGTTAGAGCACCAGATTTTGAAGCAGACGTGCCCAGGGTTGAGCCATAATTTTTTTCCTGCCACTTGTTAGGTTGAAACGTTCCGTGACGGCGAGTCAGTTTTAGTAGACAGGCTTAAGTTTGTAGAAAAGTGTCATTGATATTTGAAAAGAATTAAACAGAAAGATGTAAGATAGATTTGTTAACAAATCTTTTATGTTAGAGTGAGTTAGATTACTAGAATATATTTATTTATATGTGCCAACACAGAACATGACAAATTTGGTAAGGGTATATTAATTATATTAATGTGAGTAAAGCCAATATCGTGTAAAGGATGGCAATTTCAATGCAGATAAATTAAACAATTTTGTAGTAACTGGTTGAGCAGCTACTAGGAATATTAAAGTTGAGCAAAATGTATACGAAACTACTATGGCTGAAAGTCGAAAATTCTTATTCGCAATGCATTATATATTTTTTTATTTAAATTTATATATATATATTGCGGTTCTATCAACCGTAGTCAGCTTACTATCGAGCTCTGTTAATGATTGAAGAATGCGAAAATATGCAAGCAAGTGTAATAAGCAGGAATTATTTTGTCTTGCGATTGATTGAAAGAATGGAATATGTAAATACTTAAAATTCGAAAACTTTATTTAAATAAATAACAGTCATGGATTGCCAGATAAATTGGCTTTACTTTTAAACCGATTTCTCGTAATAAATATGAATCGTTACAATTGAATTAATTATACCGTGAGCATTATATGAATTGAGATGTTTAACATCTGGCAGACAATCATGATTATCAATGGCCAAGCTATACGCCTACCTTACACGTTGTATGCGTATACATATGTAAAGTTAGAGGTAAAGTAAAAACTTGATTGCGGTAAATTCTGGCAACTACTTGACGAGTTCCCGATAGGACGATATCCGTCTATTTGTCAATTGTCTTTGCTAGATTATACAATTTTTAGTTTATACTAATTATATATATATATATATATATATATATATGTATATATATAACACAAGTAAATTTCGCATGAGCTCTTATTGTGGGAATTTTTATTTATACATTATTATAACTGTGTTTTAGTGTAAACTTATAGTATATTCGTGATTATGTTTTAAAGTTAGGAACGGTGTTCACTTTTGGCTAATCCTTTAATTATTCTAGAGCAATGAGTTTTGTTTTGCTTACTTCCTGGCAATTCAAAATAGATCTATTGATTTGAGTTGTACGTTGTTTACTTTGTCTGCTGTCAGTGTCCTTTTATGGTGTTTGTCAATCACAAACACATACAATCAATGATAGCATGACACATTTAACTGTTACTGAATCAAATAAAAGCGTTTTCTGCGCCGTAATTAGCTTAGGTTACGTCACATGCACTACTAAACCTGGCCTACAGTATTTAACAAACCAGAGACAGCCTATTTCGCATAATTTTCCGCCTCATACTCAAAAACGTATGTAGCCTCATTTTACCGAGAACTGTCAAACGTGCAGCATTTGTTCGATAGTTTTAATTACTTACTGGGCTCTATCAATTAGGCTATCAATTTATACCTGTAAATTATAAAAATTCTTTTTATCAACGTTAAATATTGCTTTCATTTTGGAATTTTAGAAATAGAAAATTACGCGAAGTATCTTTAACAGAGAGTGGGCTCGTCATATTTATGAGCATTAGAGGCCTAACTTCATAAAAATGCGCGCACATACATATGTTAATAAATCAGTTCTGATGCAAATGCAATTACTCGTACATTTAACTTTTTCTTAGTGGTTAATATTATTTAGAGTATCCACGGTTTTCTTTCTTGAGTGGTAGATTTGCACTATCAGTTCCGCAAAACATCCGATTGGTCCCCATTTCCAAGTACGCATTGAGTTTCGTCCTCTTGGTGGCTGGTTGCTGATTCCTCTACTCACTTCGAAGGCTTCCATATCACCAGTGGAAATGAGATCTAATCTAATCTTGGTTGGATCAATCGGATCTTTGCGGAACTGATAGTTCAAATCTACCACCCACGAAAGAAAACCGAAGATACCTTAAAGCTAATCAACTAATATCATATTGGACCACAAATGATGTGGAATCCTTCGGAGTGAGTGGACGAATCAGCCCCAAGCCACTACGAGGACGAACTCAATGCGTACTTGGAAATGGAGATAAGTTGGATCTATGCGTAACTAATAGTGAAAATCTACCACTAACAAGAAACCGTGGATACTCTAAATTTGATGATCGCACTGGGCGATTCAATAAAGCAACAATTTTCAAGAGATCTGGTTAATATTATGTTCTTTAAATTCTTTTACACAACCACACTTCATACGTCTATAAATAAAACGTCCTTACAAGAAACATATGACTAATTAACACTGAACATCGGATAAAATTATCGTATAAAAATCTTACAATATAAATCTTTTCGCCAAAAATATATTTTCTGTCCTGTCCTAAACTGTTGATTATATAACTAAATAGCAAGGCAAAAATAAAAATTGATATTCCTTGTTATATATATTTTTTATAAACTGAGAAATAAACATGTGCGCTCTCTTTTATCTCTAGCATTAATTTTAACGATAAAAACACGCTTTCCAACGCTGTTTGATATTATACCTATGCTTGTTTGTGCATACGTGCGTGCGTACAAAATTACAGGTGTTTCGACATCTGAAAGCTTTGAATTTTTTGCTTGTTTTTATCAATTTTTTACTAGCTTCTGGTTGTAGTTTTATTGTTCCGACGGTTAAAAAATAAAATAATCACGTGTGCCTATTATGCATAAAAAACCAAAGTAGGCGGCGAAAAACTTCCACTGCGATACAGCAAAAATTAATGATGCCGCTCTTGTTCATACTAAGCAGATACAAGTCAGTATTACGGAAAATATCTCCAAATATCGGAAGTAAGTTTAGTCTAATGAATTTTTAATTTTAGCTACTATTGTCACAGATTTTTACCTCGATCAGTTAGATACAGTCTGAGGCGGAGAACTCATATATTTACAATTGTTTATTACTTGTTGTGCACCTAGTACCAAATTAGTACAAATCTGAACAGAAGGATAAACCAAAGGCAGCATAATCAGAAAATATAATTTCGTGCTTAATGGCGACTCATCATGGGCCTATAGTATGACCTTTACCAACTATATATTTGACTGAGGAATGGGTAAATAATAGGACGGTACAATCTCCTAGACGAATGTGTAAACATGCAGTGGTGAAGCTAACTTCATATAGTCTTCGACAATGCGACTTTGAAGCCAACTCACTACACACACACACAATATTAGGTATATATATATATATATATATATATATATATATATACAGAGTCTGTAAAGTGTACCAACAATATTGCAATTAAACAATAATTAATCGCGCGGGTGGTGGTAACAATTTTTCAAATCAAGTTTACGAGCTTGAATTAAACACCAATCCCATTGTATCTAACCAGTCGTCGAACAACATATGTTGTTATGTTGTTCAAAGACCTGGTTAAATACAATGGGATTGGTGTTTAATTCAAGCTCGCAAACTTTATTTAAAGAATATTGCTATTGTGTCAGTACCCGATACCAACAATATGGTTTTCAAAATGGTACGTAGTACCAACACGATAGTTGCTGGTGTTGGTACCAGGTACCTTTTCAGTACCATAATGTTGGTATGGGTACTGACAATATAGCCATAAGGTTGGTATCCTTTGCAGACTTGGTGTATATATGGTGTATAGGGAGTTAGCTTTGAGGTTGCAATGTTAAAGACTTTGTATTTAGTTAGCCTCACTACTGCAGAAGATTTTACTGTCCTATTTTCACAATTCCTTACCAAAGTATAAAGTGGGTTAAGGGCGTCATACCGTCTCCTACTGATGCGTCACCAGTAAGCAGGAAACGAATGTGCACGAGATTATACTTTCCGTTTATGTTGTTTTTGGTTTATTCTTCTGGTCATATTTGAATTAATTTGTTATTTGGTGCGCAACACCAAATACACAATTTCACCTTAATCACCTGTGTTGTACATTAGATCATCTCTTTCTTGACATAACCTTATGTACAACTTAAACAGCAGCCAATGACAAATTAAGTAAGTATTCGTTTATGTGCATGCCCATAAATATTTTGGTACGACCAAAGCGTGGAATACGTTTAGAAATGAAGTCCACTTTATACACCGCTAAGAGAGTTTCCTTTATGAAACCTGAAGAAAGAAAATTTAATTGAAACACAAACAAGTACCCTTCTCGACATAGGTCCTCTGCACAATGCACGCGAGGCAAAGAATAATATAAGCATTAATGGTTAATCTTTTCACCATTTGGACACTCGATAGCGTTACTTATATCACAAAGGTTCAATAAAGCAGTTGAGAAATGTCAAGATAGGCCTGAATCACATAATAGTGCAGCCAGAATTTAAAGTCAAGTACAAATTGTGCCAGACTATAATGATTGAGCCGCATAAACTGATTTACTGATCTTATGTGTGCATTTCGAATTGGTCCTCGTTAGCTAGTATTTTCATCTTGTACTGATGATGAAGCTAGACGAACATCAGTACGCGTGGCTGACGATAGTTTTGCGAAGTTGTTCGACAGATTAAACACAGTGGGATATGTGTTTATTTCAAGCTCGCAAACTTGATTTAAAGAAATATCATCCCCATCCACGCAATAAATGACCGTTTAATTTTTTAACTTATATATGTAATGAAAGCTGCAGAGGGTTAATATTCGTGGCTGCATAGAAATTGTACAGTCGACGTTTATAGTCATATACAGTGTATGCGAGACTACAAGAGGTAAGCGTCGCATATCCAATTTTGCTTTCGATAAATATATGCATTTCGGTTTGTTCCACACTGGTTAGTTTGCCATCGTACTCTGATGATGACCATGGAAGGTCGATACGCGTCAGTGCGTTGCGGCTGGCGGTAGTTTTGTTATGTTGTTCGACGACTGGTTAAATACAATGAGATTTGTGTTTATTTCAATCTCGCAAACTTGATTTAAAGGATTGTTATCACCACCCGCGCAATCAATGACTTTATAGCTTTACTTCTTATATATATTTATATATATATACATATACATATGGCGAAAATTTCAAAAGGTTAATATACTTGCGTGAATAGAAATTGTGCAGCCGACATAATCAGTCAAATACACCGTATGCGACACTACAATCGTATTAGTAATTACCTCAATGCGCCTAAAATGAAACGAAATCGTGCAGTTGTTCCTATGAAGCAATGAGATGAATAGTAGTCAATGCACAAATGGCTACTTTTAATCATGGAACCAACTATAGAATAACAACAAGCCTTGTGCCGTTGTATGGACATTCTCCTCGATCTCTAATTGGTGACTAGCTCCAAACAGATTTCGAGCCTGAAACCGAAAGATCAAATGACATTGCAGATACCTTTAATCAAGGTAATCAATATCAGTACAGTAACTTGCTTGGATTTTTCAATATTTCTTTTGTAAGTACTTTAATATCTAGTATAATATAGTGAGATTTCAGAATAGGTTTCTTAATGGAAATCGTTTGAACTATTTTTTATATTACATGCCATGACATGCATAAGCAGAGACTTTCCAACTAACCATCCCTCTCTGTAGGCAATACATTCAGTAAATAAGAAATAATTACTTTAATTAAAGTTTCGAACTTGTTATAACACATAACCCATTATTTACATGCATTTGTCAGTATAAACTTAGTATGGTATAGTGAGGAAAAGGCTATTTATCCAGCAGACTTGTTTCGTCCTTATTGGGAACTCATCACGTACTGTCCAAAATTTACCACGGACAGGGCTCGAACCTGGGCACGTCTGCTTCTGAACCTGGAGCTCTAACGACTGAGCCATCCTACTGCCCACTTTACACAGTTTTCAGTTATATACCGGAAGTTATATACTGCGGAATTGCTTTTTCCATACTATACAATACTTATTATTATAATCAAGGTTGCGGTCTTAATATAAACACCTGACCCATTAATTACTTACATATGTCAGTATAAACTAAGAATTGTATAGTGTAGAAAAGGCAATTCATCCAGTAAGTGTAGAAAAGGCAATTCCTAGTTTATACTGACATATGTAAGTAATTAATGGGTCAGGTGTTTATATTAAGACCGCAACCTTGATTATAATAATTGTTATCACCACCCGCGCAAACAATGTTAGTTTAATTATACAATACTTAGTTTATAATGACAAATGAATGTACATAATGGTTCAAGTGTTTTCATCAAGATCGCAACGTTGAATAAATGTAATTGTTATCACTGCCCGCTCATCCAATGCTCGTTTGATTATATAAATGTTCATTGACATTGCAGTTGACCGATTATTTTAAAAAGCTTTGACGAAGTAGCATGGCATTGACGAGGAAAAATGGTATTAAAAGCTCGGCTATCGTGCAACTCATTGCGTAGTTGCTAAACGGCCAACCGGAGTTTTAACTAGAAAAACTGTCACCTGGTCTTTCAAGACTTCAGTAGCCACTTCCACGCTAACTTAGGTCAGCTAAATGATGGCATAAAACCACTAATCAAGCAATTGAATTTTGCGCCAGATTGATGCTGCTATGTTTGTGATTTCAACTGTTAGCGCTTGAATTTGCCTTATCAACCACGAAGTTCCTGTTAAACTGTATGAGAATAATATTAGCTAATCTTCTTAATGCAACCTAGATTCACAGACAGTGTCATGCGAGTAATATTGACGTGTTTAATGCTTCGCAAGCAGAAATTAGGGACTGTTATTTTTGTGAATAATGTCGCAGACTGCATTAAATCTGCACTGAGATAAAAATCAATATTATATTTGCACGAAGGCAGTGGAAATAGCTTTAACTCGCTCATAAAATGTAGCAAATCCATAAATGTTAACTGAATTACGATGTTTAGATTTAGCGATAATTTGGGATAAACAAGAATTAAAGCTGACTTGAAATATTATTAATCAATTATTGAATGCGCGGGTGGTGCTAACTATTATTTAAATCAAATTCGCGTGATTGAGATAAGCACCAATCACATTTTATCTAACTAGTCATAAAAAATTGCAAAGCTATCGTCAATAGACCTTCTAAGATCGTCATTAAAGTACGTCGGCAGACGCGCTAACGTGAATTAAACCACAATGCATACATCAGAAAGGAAAAAAAAGTATTCAGCCGTCAACTCTAGATAACTCACATACATTGCAAAATATTTAAAACTGGTTGCAAAATATTTGTGCAGTCACGAACATGAACATTTTGAAGGCCATAATTAGTCGAAACGCATCAGTAAATGTAATTGACAATAGTTCTGTTATGCTGTTCCACTAGTTAGAAACAATTGGAATGGTGTTTATCTTAAACTCGCAAACTTGATTTAAAGAATGAACATAAATTACTATTTGGTAATACGTATACGTAAGGTATCGATCAACGTATGAATGACGATTAGCCAGATGTTAATCATCTGGAATCAATGGAATTTTCAATTAAAACATGGGCGTCGAACTAGTTGAAACCTCACCTGTTTTTTCCGCGGGCATTTCTTTTGGAATGCCTACAAAATGTGGGAACAGAAACGAGTTACAAATTTATGAACAAATTTGGATCAAATTTGCGCACGTGATACAAACCCCGATTCTAATTTAAAGCCATGGCAAGACAAAGCAAAATTGTCGTCATTCGCACGAAGTGACTCGTTTTTATCTGTAATGGCCATCACCAAATCAGTCGGAAAACTGACTATCTCGAGTCAAGGCACAGCGTATATATAATCTATTGACAATCGGAAATGCGCCTCTCCCACACTGAAGTCTCACAAAAATTTCCTTGTCAGACACATTAGCATGATAGTTTGTATGCTATCAAGTTCATGACAATTAAGCAACTATCCATAAGTTCATATAAGTTAATCATCGAAACAACCGTTATTTGTGGTGGTGAGTGTCGCAGTTATAATTCGTAATAATTCACTTAAAAAATTGCGGTCTGCTTCATGTCAAACAGTTTGCCGTCGTGCTCTGACGAGGATCCTAGAGGGTCGGAATAATTCAGTGATGGATGATAGCCATGCTTCGCTTAGCATATACGTAACAGTCGGATGGGGGTTTCTTTCAAGCCCTCAAACTTCATATGAATATCTCTTTGTACTAAACTCGCATGTAAAAGGTAGCCTTCCAGAATAATCTATAATTTTACTCTTTGCTTGCATGATATACTTTTTTAAATAAACTATCCAATCACTCGTTTTTAAATTAGGTTTGTGAGCTTGAAGTAAACATCAATCCCAAATTATTTAACCAGTTGTCGAACAACATAATAAAACCGCCGCATTCACACGTACTGACGCGTTTCGACCTTCTATGATTATCATCAGAGTACGACGGAAAATTGACTAGCGAGGATCAATCCTTTGTAATGGTTATCGAATTTTTCTGTATAAAAGTCGTCTGAATCAATGAAGTGCGTTGTATATGATAGCTACAAGTGTTATATATATATATATATACATGTATATATATATATATATATATATATATATATATGTATATATATATATGTATATATAAATATATATATATGTGGCATGAAAGCTGTAAAAAGTGGAATGTTCGTGACCGCATAGAAATTTTGCAGCCGAAATTTTCAATCAAGTCAAATGTATACGAGACAACTTGAGATGAGAGCCGCATTTCTAATTTTGCTTTCCATGCATATGCAGTGCGATTTGATTCTCGGTAGTCAGTTTGCCATCGTACTCATTTTTATCGTTGCCTTTGATAATCATCCTTTAAAATTGATTGAAGCTCTTGGTCCGAACGTATTTTCGAACAACTTTAGTCAACAATTCGGTTGATAATCAAGAAGGTAGTAGGAGAATTCAAATTGTTAAATTCGCCTATGAAAAATTCACTCGAATAATCGTTTTTCCAGATTTCCCATTTAAATAAGTTCTCCTTGTTGAAATATGCAGATAAATAATGTCAAATCTTTGAATTGACGTCAACTGCTAATGGCATTCACAGCGGAATAAGCCGGCTTCATAGGTCATGGTGTTCGAGCAGGATCTTCAGTACCACGAAGTTATATTGTGTTTGAGGTTTCGACTGTAGCTTTGGCACAGAAAAGTGTGACCCAAAAGACTCGAAAAGTTGATGCTTCCGTCATGGTTCTGCCAAAAACTGTCTATTCTGTGAATATATCCATTAGGTATTGGAAGGTTAGATTTATAAGTTTGCTTCTTCAAGAGCGCCTACTATCAAGAATGTCGATCACCATTTCTCCGGAGTATCCAAAAGTTAGAAGACAGTTACCGCCTTTATCATATTTGCTATTCGCGAGAAAAGGTACATATGGTGTTGGCCATGAGCCAGATATTTGCTTTTGAAGGCTGTTCGAGGCCCAATCGCCTTTCAATTTATTAGCGCGACAACCTCAATTCTTGGCATTGGAAAACTGGAATTTGAAACACTGTAATTCAGGACATAGGCAAAGCCAATGAGGCCTGGCCATCGTATAAAATCTGACAAACTGCAAGACTGCTCTACACTGTATTATTGTAAGCTTATCGGGCCGCAGACCGGCCCAAATTTTAAGCCGATTTCTATTTTGCTGCATAATGTTTTATTGGCATCCTAATACAAACTAAACTTCCTTTAATTTTTTCCTAGTTCTGCTTCTCACTTACAGTCTAAATAATGTATAGAAGCTCATAAAATACAGTTCTCAGCAAAAGCAAGCGATAGTTGCATAATCAGCAAAACCGGAAACTATATCAGAGCGAAGTTGCTAATCGCACTTTTCCATCTGTGATTGCGTGTAGTTTATGTGTATAAAAATTCTAGATCCCGCCGTAATTTGTTATAAAATTACAACGCTTCTACGCAGTATCAACTCACCCTTGTTTGGAAAGAATAATTCAGGTGGCCACAATTAATTATGTATGGATTGAAAACAAAATCACTTTTATTAAAAGCCTACTAACTAACACATAATTAATCGCACACAAACGCCCCTGCAATCATAACATAATAAATAGTTAAAAACACACCTACTCACAACTAAAAAAACGAACCACAAAATAATCCACACACACACACATACACACAAACACAATTAAAAGCACGAAATCAGTAAAAAGAATATATCACTCATAACAAAAAAATCACTCAATACCACATAAATAATATTGAACAATCATTAATTGCAAGGGTTTTGATATAAATTAATTAACTCAAGGTTGCGATGTTGGGATAAACACCATCCCCAATATATAAACATATATGTTTAAAACCAGTATAAACTAAGCAGTGTATAATCTAGCAAATGCTATGCTACCTGTAGACCTGGTCTTTTGCCTTATTGGGAACCCGTCAAGTACTGCTGAGAATTTTGCTGCAGGCAGAGCTCGGATAAGTGTACCTCAGCTTAGGAATGTGTGCCACAATCCGCTGAGCCCGTTGCCGCACAATACACGTAGTTTTCAATTGTAGAGCAATTTATTCGTTTGGTTAATCATTCCCTCATGTGGCATCCACTTAGACCTACAGTTTCAACAAGCCAACCACAATTTGTTGTTATAGAACAGGCACCATGCTATTACTATTACTATAATCAAGGTTTCGGTCTTAATATAAGCACCTGACCCATTAGGTTTTTAACTCAATATTTTGCGGAGTGTAAGCATTCAGGTTATCAATGCCGCGTTTTGCGTACGCGGGTAATAGCTGTACAGTAAACAAAGATGTGATAGAACCGCATTTCCAATTGAAGTAAAAATGAGTCAACCCGATCAAAGACAAAACAAAATTGGAAATAGTGACAAATCGGATCTTTGTGTAACTGCCCGTGTACAGCTATTACCCGCGTACGCAAAACGCGGCATTGATAACCTGACCCATTAATTACTTACATATGTCAGTATAACCTAAGAATTGTATAGTTTAGAAAAGGCAATTTGATTATAGTAATTGTTATCACCACCCGCGCAACCTATGTTCGTTTTATTATAGGTAACACCTTATTTGGTAAATCGTAACGTGTAATAATGGGCTTGCATCATTAGTTTGATTTTTAAAACTTGTGCTGTTAGGCGGCCGCCAATAACCACCGCAATTTTTAAAAGAAACAAAAAATCTGGGATTCAACCTATGCTAGTCACAACACAGATCAGGTAATAATCGATGGGCGGACCTGAGATTAACACCCATCCTATTATAAATTTGGCAGTATAAATTTCACATTGTATAAGGTAACAAAAACTATTCATCCAAAAGATCCGTTGCGTCCTTATTGGAAACTCGCCAAGTACTGTCCTGAGTTTTGTCGCGTGTACCAGTCTGAACTTTGGCAACACTTTCCTGCCACAATGGATTGCCTTTTTGCTTTCTTTTTATAAAATCGCTTATTTGTAGTGACATGCAGATATATATAGAGAAGCGTATCTTCTTTCGCCGCAAGTTAGCCGGCGCGCCCTTCCGCCAAAACATTAAGAACACCAGTTTACATGACAACACACTCTATTATTTATTGGAAATATAACCCCGTTCTAATTAAATTGTCATTTTAATGTTGATCACATTTTACGATGCTAACAAATTGCTGATAATGTTAACAATTATTTAAACAAGCGAATACGACTTTTCTAAAGTTATGTCCTAATGTACAAAAATGAGCAATATTCAAAAATCTAACATTACGGACATAAATAAACTGCAAATAGTACTCTGTACACACAAGAATAAAATGACTCTAAACTTGAGTCGTGCTACAATCAAGACTAGCAACGGAAAATATTTTTCTGTACTCATAAGAATCAAATGACTGATAAACTGAATTTAGTGTTCTGTACAAATATGAATAAAATTATTCTAAACATAGACATTCTACACACGAACACACACACACACACACACACACATATATATATATATATATATATATATATATATATATATATATATATATATAATGGGATTGGTTTTTATCACAAGCTCGCAACCTTCATTTAAATAATAGTTAAAATACTCTTTCTCACACCGATAAAGATTATAGTAAATTGATCGATAAATTAAGCATATTTTCCAAATCACACGCATACACTAATGCATACGCAAAAGTACAAATGCACACTCGAACTATACAAAAATAATATCTGTTAATAAAATTTCTGAACCACCAATGAATAAAAGATCTCTCACGCAAACCCAATGTAATGCATATCCACACCTACCAACAAACACTCGTACACACATGCTTGCATATACGCGTTTAAAACACACATTCACACACTTTCCTTATTTCACAGACGATCAATAAAAATTACTCTCAAACACATGTAATCCTACATTAAAAATTATGAATCCTAATTTATATGCATGGACACTTACGCTAACATCCTCATGCATAAAAACATGATCAAAATTATACAAGTGTACCACCAACAAAAACACACCTCACATAAACAGATTTCCCTAAAACACCAGAGACACAGGTACATACTCACATAAAAATTGCAATCCTTCACAAAATATCAAGTACACTCATTTGCATACGTTTTACCTATCACACTCAAGTTTACAAACAAATTCAGAAGAAATAAATTCTCAAAAATTTTATATATATATATATATATATATATATATATATATAGTGTACACAGTAACTTATAACAAGTAAACCGTTTCTTAGAAGTCAATAAATAAAAATTACCAGAAGCATTGGCCAAAGTGACCGAAAGTCTTGCTCAAGAAATACACAATTAGGATAAAGTAATTTCACCAAAGATTTATGCACAACCCATCCGTACATGCTTTACGCCGCCAATGAATTCTGCTATGGAAAAATGAAATATTTCTGGTTCCTAATGTACGATTTTAGCAAATGCTGGCTTATTCGTCATTCAATTTAAAAAATAATTTCGATTTGCCAAGTTCTAGAAGTCCATTCGTAAGAGGTCATGGCATACTTTTAATGAGCATATGATGATGATAAATATATTCTGATTCCCTTAAGATGTTTATCATAGAAGTTATTATAAAATGAGCAAAAATGCTGCAGCAATTGATAATTGAGACCTAGTGCTCTAGTTGTAAGGTGAATTCTTTCGATAAAAGGAGAGCAGAGAACACCTTAAGAAATATTCGAGGAATAAATTATGGCGTCGACAAATTTTAGTCATATGATTGCTTGACGGCTTATTGTAGATATGTATATAACAAACAGTATTCAACTGCTAATTGTAGAGTTTGAGAAAAATATGATTTTTATTTTTAAATGATATAAAATTCGCTTTTGGTTTTCGCTAAATAATTAAAATTGAAAATCTAAAAAATATTTTAATTTCACGGTTACTGGATTTAAACATCTAAACCAAAGTTTACCTTATCAGTATGAAGGAATATCACGTAAGATTTGAGACTCTCATTGGCATAAATCATCTCCAGTTAAGTTCCCACAAATATACTGATACTTATTCTCAAGCGTAAAATCAGAGACTCTAGTAGAACAATGAAAGTCTGTAGTAGGTTTTGGACTGAAATAACTATAGGCAGTACAGTTTTATCAAAAGGAGTGTGAAAAGTACATGACAATCAGTGTTTTTCTTGAGGGGGGGGGTTACAGGTTGAAGCAACTTCCTATGTTAACGATTTATAATTATCCTCTGATATTCATAATCCTAATCGACTCCAATTGTTTCCCAAAACACGCGATTAACGAATGGACTTACCTAATAAACTTTGGTCAGTGTGATAACAAGTAACTAATGGAATTTATCTTGTTAACTAAACATAAAATACCAACATTATATAACAGTTAAATGCTGTTTGTTGCGGAGAACTAATATATATGCAAGTATGTATTAGGTGTTGCGAACCTAGTAACAAATTAGTTCAGTTGTGACCAGAAGGATAAGCCAAAGACAGCATGAAAGGAAAGTATAATCTCATGCACATTAGTTTCGTGCTTACTGGCGACTCATCAGTAGGAGCCGGTATTACGCCCTTTAACCACTATATATTTTGGTGAGGAATGTGGAAAAATAGGACGGTACAATCTCCTAGACGAATATGTAAACCTGCAGTAGTGAAGCTAACATCATATTAAGTCTCGAAAATGCGACTTCAATGCTAACTCACACTATATAATATATATACCGAGTCTGTAAAGGATACTAAATCTATGGCTATTGTGTCAGTACCTAATACCAACATAGTATTACTGTAAAGATAAAAGGTACTAACACTATGGTTGTCGAGTCGGAACATGGTACCAACATGATGGATATCAATTTATGCTATAGTTCACCAAAATTGAGAATTACAAATATTTCTGAACACCTGTCACTCTAGTAAATCTATACACTCTGGCCATGATCGATATCAGTTATCAGTGTTGACAATTGGTAGCAAAGCATGTAAGGAAGACGCGTTGAATTATCGGTTTCCATATATACCATAAAGATATTTTGAGGACGCTAAACAAGAAAAAAAAGTTATTGGACAAACAACACATCTACACACAAACACTAAAGTAAACTATAATAGTGGTTATTTGGACTCTACGCTTAACTTAGTGACTTTTTAGATAATTTACGATATGATATTTCGCAAAAAGATATTTGTACAGTAAAACAATAGAACTAAGTACAGCTGGAAAGGGAATCCATACACGAGTGCAGTATTCTTAGGCCTTGCACAATATTTCCTTTGTATTATTCCTGGTCGAGTTCGACATTTCGTAATTGAAACACAAAAATCGATGTCTACCAGAAGGATGCTCAGTTAAGGCTTGCCAAATCCTGAGCATACTTACAGAATTCAGGCTAATACAAAGGCTTGTCACCTAGTATTTTCGCTATCTGGCTAAATTTTCACGAGTGTTGGCCACATTTGACTAAAAGAGCTAATATAATGTACGATATTTACGTTCGGAGCAGTTTCTCCCGTCTTCTTCCCGCTAAGAAATTACTTGTTTACTAAACGACGAAAATTTATAACATTTTAAAAACATCCATCTGGACGCTAAAAGCATTTATTTAGCTTAACAGTATGGTTGTTTTTAATACGAATTCAATGATAATTCAACTCAAACGAAGAACAATTACGGTACGGCTTGACTAATGACAACGTCTATTTGTATTTTATCTGGACCGTTTGGTGTTGTTTTAACTATGTCCAATTTCTTATTGAGTTGAAAGACGCTAGGTATTCGCGTCTTTTACACAGAACAATTTTTGATAATTAGTCTCCAAAGAATTTGGATTGGCCGCATGCAAATTATCTGTATAGTTTCTAAAATGAATACATCCTAAATTTATTGCTCTAATAAGATGCCAACCTTTAAAGAATACTAATTATATTGCTTTGTTTTATTTCATTGAATGGGTATTAAATATGTAGATGCCATACTGACATTGTTAAAGTCCGAGGGAGTAGCAAAGGTATCCTACGATTTGGCCAAGTTTAATGTAGATAAAAATACGGACGTGATTCGGATGCCATTTTTCATGGAATGTCATAATCACGTTAGCATTAGTTAGTAAAATAAGTTAGTTAACGAAAAACTAGGAAAATAGTTATAATAGTATTAAATTATCTAATATGATTCATTTAATTGTAAAATCTCCAAAGTTTTATTTCTCATTTTACAGAGGTATAGAATAAATACAATAATCGCAAGCTTTTATTATACTTTAAAATTGTGAATTTTTCTTGCGGAAGATAAAGGTAATTGGAATTTTATATTGAATTAAAGTATAATGACAGGATATGACTAAATATCTTAATAAAGGAGACATAAGTCTAATTGCGATAAATTTGCTATTATATGCTATTTATTTTATACTGGCATTATATATATATATTTATATTGTCCATTTATCCGAAAAAAGTATCAGACGAAAAATTGAAATTATCTACTATACCGTTTTCATCCTTGATATATTCCTATTAGTAAGCCGGAATTTTAGAAAAGGAATTCAACAAAACGCCTCATAGTTACAATCCCTGTCAGGTTCGATTCCACCAGATATGGATGAATGTTTCATAAAAACGAAAATTCCCTATCTGAGGGAAATTATTACTTACCATCTTATGCAATGTTTAGTTTTTACTGAACATATATATATATATATATATATATATAATGACAAGAAATAATGATGAATACTTTGTCGGTATCAACCAATTCATTGCGTCAGATAGCAAATGAAATTCATCAAATAATAAGGTTTAGTCTTTAATGAAAAATCATCAGTAGTTTTCAGAATTGACCTGGCCGGTATATATATATATATATATATATATATATATATATATATAAGAAGCTTTATGGATAAAACAAATTACAGCCGCACCTATGCAAACAGAAGAAGCATGTTCAGGCATTGAGCTTGAATTTTAGGTGATGGAAGCAGTTGATTGGTTGTTCTTTTATTTCATACTCTCTTCAAATTTACACTTTTCTATCTTGTTTGGCCTTTCAATTTATGTATAAAAAGATGCTCATTTGTAGATACTTGAGAAGAACTTGAGGAAGAAATGGTTCAATGGCAAAATGAACAAATATTTTCCATCCCATTCACCCTTGTACATCGTGTGGACAGGCTGCTTTTTGATAGGGGCCGGCACCAATCACAAAATACGACTAAAACATCATCACTAAATGCAAGCTCAGATTAAATTTCAACAAAATGATGAACTACAAACATGTCGAATAATTGCCAGGACAGAAAAGTCCTCATAGTCTGGCACCGATTTCAATCAGTTAGCTCGTCACAATGACAATGAGGACAACATTAAATAAGGCGTAATTGTAAAATACTATCAATGGTTGAAAATTAATGTATATTTATCTATCTATCAGAAAACGCGAACCTGTTCAAAATTTCGGTGAAATATAACCAATCTCCTGATCCATAGTGTTGGTGACATTTACTAGCTTAGTGCATAAAATATAGATACCGCGATTTTGCAGACTTTATATGAAGTTGACATACCTCCACCTCCTACTGATGAGTCGCGAGTAAACACGAAACACAAGTGTACAAGGGATTAAAACTTTTGATCACGCTGACCTATACATATACTTGTTACCCTATTTGAATTGACTTGTTTCTATATATTCCGAGAAAGTATTACTAATAATTGACAGTAAATCATTCCACACAGGACAAAGTGGACATAAACACGAAGAATTTTTTTGTTGAGGCATGAGATCCGCACTTACTCGCCACTGACCAAAGAGAACTAGAATAACGCCAAAAATCCCGCATGTATTTGACCAAATATTATGATATAAATAGCATAAATGTCGTGTTTTATTTAACTCGTCAGACAGAAGGCAACAGAGAGTATGATTAGATCCTGTACAATGTTTATTGCAATTGATTTATTGGTTACCAAAAAATTGACAAACAAAAGCGAGTTTTGAAAACGTCAAGCAAAAGGGATGTTTCCACTAATATCAGATTTCATAAGAAATGGCATCCCAAATCCAATTAGATCAGAATTGGTGATAGAAACGGACGCACTTATGCCAAAATTAGGTCATTTACGAATCGATAAATAGGAAAGCAGCAACATCGGTAAACATATTAGAATAAAAAATCAGAAAACAAAAAAGGAAATTCAGTTTATTTACAAACAAAAACATACAGATTGGAAAATTTGCAAGTGTTCATTGAAATTCGTGGCCGAAATTCATATATACACACACACATATATATATATATATATATATATATAATGACGGCGACGAGTAATATTTAGCTCAAAATTAGTGAAAGTTACGTCAAATTCCAAGGTGTATATATACAGTAAGACAATCAAGCATAATTGGGTAGTTCGCAGTGTATTGAAACAGTTCAATCAAATATGCGACCGATTTGCGTTAGCTGACTCCAATTCGAACCACTGACGAAGTGCACCAGCCAGAAGCTGTGGAAGACCAGCGGGATCACGTAGAACAAGGTAGTAAGGCAGGGGGAAGGAGTCCATGTAGGAGCGAAGACGCTGCGATCCACTGCCTGCAGAAGGATTCATGACAAATCGCTTCAAGTCGAAAATAGAATGCTAAAGACAACAGGAAGCAGAAAGAAAAATTAACACAAGCAAAATTACTACGTTTCGAAAGTTTAACATGGTTAATAAAGAAAATAATATCATTCAATATTGAAGGCACACAAGTTATATTCGCAACCTTCTGAAGGATACGATTTAGCTATCTCGTAGCCTGGACACTATTATCCACAAAATCAATGACTACGTGTTACAACATACCTTAATTAAAATCTAAATACTAGAAAGGGCACATATCAGCGGAAAGTTAGTGGAAAATAGGAGCAATTTCAGAGGCACTGTTAAATCGGCTTAACGGACAAATGCTCTGTTAGATCACACTGAAAAGATACTTCACACTTTGACGCATATATGTTAGTGTGTAATTAAGTTTGTATGCGTGAAAGTCAGATGTTTCGAAGAGTTGGTATTCATCAGCTTTGGGCGACAAATAATTTCATCAAAGCACAGCCCATCGCTTCGCATTTTAGTCATGCCACCAAAGCTTGTTTCTGATAAAGCTGCAAAGAAGGCTACCGAGATTAAGCAGCCGAAGACTGACAAGAAGAATAAGCACAGGAGGAAGGAATTTTATGTCATAAATATCTACAAAGCGCTACGACAGGTGTGTCCGGATACTGGCATTTCCCCCATGACGAAGTCAATAATGAATCCCTTCGTTAATGATACATTCGAATGCATCGCCGCAGAGGGCAGACTCTTATTATAGAAGCACAACTCATCGATTTTCACCACTAATGAGCAATCTAGGGTTGTTTTGCTGCCCACATATGGCAACGAACAGCACAGCAACTAATAATTCCAGTTTGCTTCACCCTAGTTACTGCCCGATATTTATTAACGGCATGCAATTATGGTTGGTGGTGCAGTGTCGCCATGAAGCATGAAAAACACGCGCATATGTGATTAGACATTTTATTAATGTTAACTTTGATTATGCCCGTTTGATAAATTATGAACAATTAATTACTATCTGCCGCACGCCAAATACATAAGCAATGGTAATTATAGTTTTCAGATTGTAAGATTATTAAAACATAATATGAAAGAATGTAATGGTTTCGGCAACCTTTGCTCAATCGCAATTTGACGGTGAAGAGTTGAAGCTAAGAAAATTTTCCGGCTATAAAAGAAGATTTTAATTGTGTATTAGGTGTTGCGAACCTAGTAACAAATTAGTTCAAATATGACCAAATGGATAAACCAAAGACAGAATGAAGAGAAAGTATAATCTCGTGCACATTCGTTTCGTGCTTACTGGCGACTCATCTGTGGGAGCCGGTATTACGCCCTTTAACCATTATATATTTGGGTGAAGAATGCAGGATAATAGGACGATTCAATCTCCTAGACGAATGTGTAAACCTGCAGTAGTGAAGCTAACATCAAATAAAGTCTTCAACAACGCGACTTTAATGCCAACTCACTCAGTCTAATATATATACCAAGACTGTAAAGGATGCTAACACCATGGCTATTGTGTCAGTACCCGATACCAAAATTATGGTTCCGAAAGGGTACATGGTACCAACATTAAGGTTGCCGTGTTGGTACATGTTACCAAAACAATGGATTTCAAGATATGCTCAATTTCACCAAATTGATAATTGCAACTACTTCTAAACGTCTGTTATTCCAGCAAATCCATACACTTTGGCTCTGATCGATTTCAATTATAACTTTACCAGTAAGAACGAAACGAATGAGTACATGGAATTATACCTTCCGTTTATGCTGACTTTGGTTTATCCTGCTGGTCATATTTGAAATAATTTCTTATTAGGTGCGCAACACCTAATACACAACAAACAGTATCTAACGGACGATTTTAATAGTTTTCTATGAAATTGTGCTGCAAGGCTATGTTATTTTACTGCATAAGCAGTTTGAAGTTCAGCTATTGAAGAAAGCTAAGAACGAAACAATGATTTCACTTTTTCGGTTAACAAATTTTCTCAAGAAAATAGCGTCACAAAATATTATAGATGAAAGGGCCCAATTCTCGCGCGAACTCATCTTGATTGGTCTATCTGGTTCACTAGCCGGTAACATCACAAGCCGAATCGTTAACATCGGAGATCTCGACAAGTCCTTGGGACTACATCACCGATATGACTAGGCAAATTTTAACACGATTTACTATCAATGTGCAATTTCACAAAACGTTCTACTTGTCAGCCGTCATAAATAACAACTCCTGCGATACATGTGTAACTCCTTGCATTAAAAACGTGCTGAAATCCGTCTGGTTTAAATAGTGATCTATTTGAAATGCACTGGTCTGCTACTGCGGAAACGTACTCGTAGCCAGTTTTATGAAATTTAAAATACTCTTACATATTCTTTTTCAAAGAAATTGTGCAGCAATTCCATTGCCAAATAACCATAAGGAGTGAATATAATATATAAATAACAACAGAAATAATATTTTAGACAAATTATTAGTGAGGTTTACGAGAGAGAGAGAGAGAAGGAATACCTAGTTATTGTGAGTAAATTTATCACAGAGATGAGGCAAACTAAACCGCTTCACAACACCATTAGGTCCAAGTTAGCATTCGGGCGAGGCAACATCAGCAATACTGCTTCCTTGCAGCTCTCACTGTATCACGTCATAAACAAATCAAACCTCGCAGCTAACTTTTATCTACTAAGAAAAGAAAGTTACGAAGATCATTCTACTAGACATCTGCAACAAGATCGTTCGATTCGATGACATATCGCGAAAGTTTCTAACCAAGAACTATGATGCGCACGAGGACCCCATCCCGGCAGACGAGGGGGTCCTATACAACTCAATTTGGATGTAATGACTTCAAGTGTTTCTGCCATGTCAAAATCTGCCCATCTTGTTTCTTACGCCAATCTGGTTCTGGATGAGAGAAGAGAGCTCTACTGGGCAATCGTAATGAGTGCATAAGCAAAACGTGACCGAACCAACGAAGCTGATGGAGCCTCATTTGCTTTTCTAACGACGAGCACTTTAATGTCAGATCCAAAAATACGTCTACGGATGTCAACGTTAGTTATTCGTTGTTGGTAACCAACATGTGCTATACTTACAGTTAAATACTGTTTGTTGCGAAGAACTAATATATATGCAAGTATGTATTAGGTTTTGCGAACCTAGTAACAAATTAGTTCAGTTGTGACCAGAAGGATAAACCAAAGGCAGCATGAACGAAAGTATAATCTCATGCACATTCGTTTCGTGCTTACTGGCGACTCATCAGTAGGAGCCGGTATTACGCCCTTTAACCACTATATATTTGGTATACACATTCTTCACCAAATATATAGTGGTTAAAGGGCGTAATACCGGCTCCTACTGATGAGTCGCCAGCTAAGCACGAAACGAATGTGCATGAGATTATACTTTCCGTTCGACTGCTGCCTTTGGTTTATCCTTCTGGTCACAACTGAACTAATTTGTTACTAGGTTCGCAAAACCTAATACATACTTGCATATGTTCCATACTTCTCAAACAACGATGATCAAATGCCTGTAAGCGTCTCAAATCATGAACTCTAAGAGGCCAAGTTGCACTAGCGTATAGTAAGACTGTGCGTACAGATGCATTGTAAACATGACCTTTAAGGCAAAGTGAAATATTCGCGTTTCTCCATAAATGACGAAGGTTCGAGAAAGCTACTCTAGCTTTCGCGATCCGTATTCTCACCTCGTCGGACATATTGCCTACGTTATTGATAGAGCTCCCAAGATATGTAAACCTGTCGACTATGTCAAGATCTTCATTCTGCAGTCGCAACGTTGGAGTGAGTGGTGGGTGATCCTGTAACAGTATCTTACATTTAGAGGGTGCGAATTTCATACCGAAAGACGGAACAACGTTTGCTAATCTATTTAAGGTGGTCTGGGCAGCATGCTGATTGTCGAATAATAGTACGATATCGTCCGCATAGTCAAGATCGACTAGTTTATCTCCTGGGAGAACTTCAACTCCAGCGTCCTGAATGTGTGAGAGAGTGTTGTTCATTATAGCATCGATTACAAAATTAAACAAAAATGGGGAAAGTGGACAACCTTGACGAACACCACTGCTGGTTGTAAAGTTATGCGTTAATTCGTTGTAGACCTTAACGCGACCAGAAGTATTTGTGTAGAGAGCTCGTATAATATTAACAAATTTAGTGGGCACACCGCTTTTCGACAAGATATGGAATAAAACATTGCGATCCACCGAATCAAATGCACCCTTGAAGTCTAGAAAGACGACTATTGTGGGACGGTGATATAAATGTCTCTGTTCGAGAACTTGCCTTAACGTAAAAATATTATCTATACAACCTCGTCCTGCGCGGAATCCGGCCTGTTCTTCTCTTGTATGTGATTCACGTGAAGCGCTAAGACGACGTAGGATAATCGAAGCAAATAACCTAGATACGACCGGAGTCAAGCTTATACCACGATGGTTATCGCACGAATTACGATTGCCTTTTTTGAAGATGGGAATGATGGTCGACTCATTCCAATCAAGTGGTACGGTTTCCTCATTCCATATAGTATGAAAAAGTTTGGTCAACGCTCCTGAAATTATATCGCCACCATCCTTAAACAATCCCGGAAGCAGATCATCTGGGCCGGCGGCTTTGCGGCGCTTAAGAGATAGGATTGCATCGCGTACTTCTAACTCGGATGGTTCTTCGGGACTAAAATTCCACACTGTTGATGCAGACATGCTTTCGGGAATCGGAACTGACGCGGGTGGCCAAGAAAATTGATCTCTAAAGTGTTCAGCCCACCTGTCAAGACGACTTATTTTATCGGTTATTAAATCGTTGTTACTATCATTTATAGTTTCACTAACTTTTAATTTTCTCGGACCTGTTGCGCGGATAAGTTGGAACAAACAGCGACTATTACCTGACGCGAAAGCTACTTCCATTTCTTCAGCCTTTCTGTTCCAAAAGTTTTCGAGATCGCCTTTTAGACTGCGTTTAAGTTGGCGTCTTATATTGCGACGGGTATTATTATGAGTCGAGCTAGGTGGAATTTGGCGCCTTATTTCGAGTATCTCCATAGATTTTACAGAGAGCCAGTGATTATTTCTACGAGGACCTGCTATGCCACATACAGTAGTACCTGCATTGTGCATAGTGGAACTTATCTTGGACCAAAGTATATTCGGATTTTCGCTAATCAGACCTGTTAGATTAGCCTTTAGAATACTTTCATAGTTTTATCGGAAGGACGGTTGTTCGAGTTTGCCTACATCAATTTGGGGTTTATTCTTAATTATTTTCCCGGAAAATTTTAGAGCAAATCTACAACGGATAAGTGCATGGTCCGAGTCGACATAAGTGTTCCAAAAAGAGCGACAATCCTGGATGCAACCACGCCATATATAACTAATTGCTACATGATCTATTTGAGTCCACCGTTGTCCGGGTGCTGGAGGACGCCATGTAGCACAACGTTTAACACTACGTCTGAAATTTGTACTACTTAAATATAGTCTATGTTCAGCGCAGCTATCCAAAAGCCGTTCACCATTATCATTGCACGTCGAGCTTAAAGTGTATCTTCCACCTGAATGAAATTCTGTGTTGCTTAAGCGACCAACTTGAGCATTCATGTCACCCATAACCAGGACTATATCCGAACTTCGTTCTTTACTTAGTAAGGAGCTTAATTCGGAGTAAAAAGCGTCCTTGCTTTCTTCTGTGCTGCAATCGGTAGGAGCATATGCAGATACAACGAAGAGGCAACGATGATAACGGTTTTTTGCTTTGATTTTAGTAGATGTATTTAAACGTGTCGCACACAATCGACTATTCAAAGGGATCCATTCAATTAAGCAAGCTTTAGCTCGCGCGCTAAGGGCAATACCAACGCCCCATTTACCGGCTTGAGAGAACTCTGTGGAACCAGATGTTCGAAGCCAATAACGCGTAGATAGTTATGGTGCAAATAGTTCTGTAATACACGTAGGATCCTGTATTCTGATTTCAGATACGCAACATATATGGATTTCTAATTTATCCAACATACGAGCAAGAAATTCTTGTCGTCCAAGTAGTTTTAATGTTCGCACATTAAATGCGCCTAGGTTAAAAAATAACCTAGGTTTAATGAATGATAGTCTACTAGAACCATTTTCGATATATGGCAACCTGGTATTAGATTGAGAAGGAAAGGAGGCAGAATCGGAGATAAAGTTGCCTGCAGTAGCCCGATTTCGCTTATCCACCTTGCACACAGATCATTTTATGCAGCACGAAGTTCTATGCTGTATGTAATCATTGTAATTTGTATTGTTTATGGTTATATGTGGACTGTAAAAGATCACTAGGTCGCCCATTCCTAGTGATGGTTTTTATTCGAAGTTTCCCTGCACCTAGATAGCCTGCCAACCAAGGCTGATGAACACTATCTGCTCAGATGCCAGTGGCCAAAGTTTCCTTCAGCAGCCGAAACTTGCCCTTCAAGTCTGGAACGCTTGCTCTCATTTCGTCACTACACATTTAACAAAAAAGGTTACTGCGCAGTTAGAACAAAATCGAGGCTTCACATGAAACGGGATGTTGGCTGTGTCCCTTTTGACCCGGCAAGTTTCATTCTACCAATCTCAGTGTGAACTAGCTTAAATATATATATATATATATATATATATATATATATATATATATATAAAAGTGAATGTGGTTGCGCAGACGGTAATAACAATTAATTAAATCTAGGTTGTGATCGACATAAATTTGTCAGTATAAACTAAGAATTGTATAGGAATGAAAGGCTCGGTAGTTAGGGCACATATTCCACAGCAGACGTGCAAAGGTTCGAGGCCTGTCTGCAGCAAATTCTGGACAGTATGTGATGAGTTCCCAATAAGGACGAAACCGGTCTAATGGATGAATTGCCTTTTCCACACTATACAATACTTAGTTTATATTAGCACATGTAGGAACATAATGGGTCAGTTGTTTATATCAAGATCGCAACCTTTATTAAAATGTAATTGTTATCACCGCCCGCGCAACCAAGGTTCGTTCAATTATATAAACTTTCATTTCAATACAACTTTCTCATATAACATAGTATCTGTTCTATAATGACAGATTGGGGGTGCTTAGTTGGAGCTTGCGGTCTAAAGGGATGCCATATAAGCTCCAACTGAAAATTGTGAAGTGTGCGGCAGATTGGGTTGGTGGTTAGAGCAGTAGTACAGCATAGCTATTTACCTGTTTATGCCTGGCGTCATCCAGAATCAAGCACACCGGGAATATGCTCGCTTCCAGAGCTAATTGAAGAGCAGCTTTCAGACGCGCATCATCTGGATCATCGGAAAACATCCCATCTGACAAGATGAGTAGCAGACGACTTGTGCCCACGGCGCCCGACGAACTGGTGGTGTTTTGAGAGCACAACTCTCGAGTCGCGGCTATCAACAGTTTTGTTAGGGATGTAGTAGTCTGTTGAAAGGTCATTTGGCGTACAATCTGTGCCCCACTCGACGGTCCAACTAGTCGGAGAAAGAAAGTACCGAATAAAAAAATAATAAATAGCTTTGTTAGGAGGAATACTGGAACAATTATAAAGGGAACTGACTTAAAGTTGGAGAACGTCGAAACCAATTGATTCTAATATCATTAGTTAAGAAACATGAATTTTAATGACCGTGGAGAACAAATCGCAAACAATAACTCAGACCAAACCTAATTTAGGAATTCATTTGTAAATCTCCAGTACACAACTAACACGACTAGATTTAAGTAAATGTGGTCTTGTGAGTTGTGTATTGTGGTATTGCAATTCTGATCATGGTACAGGAAGTGATGTACCGAAACGTCACCGGTTACGTCCAGTGGTTAGTACAACTGGTGTCGAAACCTTCAGAGTGAGGTGACGCATCAGCACACAGTCACTACGAAGCCGAAATCATCGCGTACTTATAATTGAGGATCAATCGGAGCATTGCGGAACTGAGATTGCAAACCAACCATCCACGAGAGAAAATCATGAATACGTTAAATTTCAATGATCGCACTGTGCAAAAAAGAACAACATGCTAATGGGCATGTTTAAAAGTAGGTTAAATCGAAATGTCTCACCAGACGAAGCACTATTCAAAGGCAGAAGAATTTCCGTATTGACTCCAAAACTAGCCACTCCAATGCGTCCAACAGCCAGCCAATCCAATGCCTGCCAGACCGTTGCCAGTGCCGTAAGAATCATGCGACGGGTAACGTTATCGCGCATCGATAAGCTATCGTCAAGCGCCACCAGCACGGCGTACTCACGAGAACTGGGCGCCATTCGGCGTAACCAAATTCGATCACGTCGAAATTGACTGGCTAAATATGCAACTAGCCGACGCATATTAAGGCGTTTACCGGTGCGGAAATCACCGCACAAACGAGTGGCACGAGTCGGAGCCAACACAAGCCGCAGGGATTCGCATAGTGCTCTTGCCATGCCCGCACTGGCCGATAGACTGTATGCCCATTCTGACTGGATGTTAATTTCATCGTCATGTGTTATATTCCCTTCAGATGATTCCGTTTTTTGAATGCCAGTGGCAGGTGTCATTATCTCTGTAAGCAGACTGATCTTTGCTTCAGCCAAACTGAGTCGCGATGAAGCACTGTCTTCTTTCTCGGAATAAACCGACATCTAAAATAAGTAATAAATAATGCATATGCACCGGTTTAGCATACACCCTGCAAAATCACCATCATTATTCTAAAAATCCTCAACCTTATTAGCATTCTCATCCTCAGCCTTCTCATTATAATCCTCGTCCTCTTCTTCAAGTCATCATTTTAACGATCAATGCCTGTTGGTCCGCCTCGAATGGCTCCAATATCCCATAGTTGACTCAACATCCTATAGACCGACTTTTATAATATACACTTATTATCTACCATCTTCGGTATAATTCATTTAATTCGGCTAGAATAACTGCCTGTCAGTTTCTATGAGAAAGTCAAGACACACTAGAGTGGTCTTTATTAAGGATTTAGAGACAATAACGATAAAATCTTGTTGACTAATATAGCCCAAGCACATAACTTTTGCGGAAAAATTTCTTAGTTAACTGTGTATGCTTACAGACCATAATTAAATTTGCCAAATAGATATAACAGTTCACATAAAATGACACAAAATATATACATACTTCCGACAAACGTATCATAACTAAACATAATTCTAAGGTAATTATCCGTCTACACAACTGCTTATGTCCATCTAGGTGGTCTAACCTAATTTATGAATTAATAGAAACACTATCCACATAAGAGTACACCACATATATAAATATTAGTCAGGAATGTTCACACAGAAAAAGTATAGCTAAACAAAATTTATAATGTAATCATCTAACTATGGATTTATAGTCACATTGGCGGTCTGGTTTATTCATTAATTAACAAAACATATATATATATATATATATATATATATATATATATATCCTTATATATACTCGAGATGACTAACCAGCACCTCGACACTGTATTATTCGTGTGTGAGACAATGCTTCTTGTTTATTCGGCTTATAGAATATCCCTCTGATTCTATAAAGACAAATTTATTACCAGGTACGAGATTCCAGATAGGTAAATGTTCGACAAATGTTCCGAATGTAACGGAAATAAAACAAAAAGCATTTCTTGCCATAGAAGAGCTGTTTAGCGTATTTGCCTGTTGTCGTGGCAATGATAAATTATAGACAAATGTACATACTCCAACTACAAAATCGGCAATGATTTAAACTCAAAATTTTTTGGGTCTAAGAAAAAGAAATGAATATTTGCTGTCATGAAGCATATATTCAACATACATTTCAAATGCTATCGGAGAAAACGTCAAAACGTTGGCAACTCAGGCATATCTAATCTCCAGCCACATCAAATCAAATAATATTGTTTTTACGACAATTATGGTATAAAAAATATAATTTTCCAGAAATATCATTTAGAAGAAACATTTAAATACCGTTTCGCATGGGGCTTAGAATGCCCCAGAAGAAATTGTTTTTACAGTCCTGGACAGCGTCTATTAAAAGTAATAGACATCGAATTTGGAGGCATGGTCGCACACCTCAATCTAATTGAACCTGAAAAGCGTTTTGCTGGTGTGTGTCACAATTTTCACAAGACAAGTTATGTTTGATTAAAGATGTACGTTCAACACTAATCTTAATTAGCACCCATAAAGTTGGTATGTGTTAAAATTATTTGCAACTGACTTAGTTTTCATTATATCGCCACCAACACAACCATTACTGCTACAGCTAACAGCATGAACACATCTACTACCACCAACACCATCACTAATACTACTACTAATAGCACCAGGACCACTATAACTACCAACACCAACGTTACTACTACTACTACCACAAACATCACCACTACTACTACAATGACTGCTAATCGTGTCACCACCTCCACGACTAATATTAGAACTATTACCACTACCATTAACAAAAATAATAATAATAATACTTCAACTACTACTACTAACACCACACTACCACCACCATCACCACTACTACTATTACTAATACTACCACCACTCCTCCTCCTACTTATACAATTAATACTAATACCACAACTACTATTAGTGCCACAACTTCCACTATTAATACTACAACTATTAGCACTACCACTACTATTAATACTACCACCAACACTACTACTACAACAAAAGCTACTACTATCACCACCACCATCACCACTACTATTAATAACATCATCAACATAACTACTAGTGCTGCTACTATTACCACAACCACTACCAAACTTCCTCTACCTAGTGTGAAAGTCGAAAACCAACTGCAATCTGTTGAAGTCATCACCTACAATCGGAATTGTGCATATCGGCAATCTTATTTAGGCAGAAGCAGTAAAGTTCAATTCAGGCTGGTCGGTACGCATACCGAAATTGTATGCGCGGAATACGATTGGTTTTACACATACGTCTATAACTAAGCATATATTGTCATGTGAAAATTTCAATACACTCACAAAATGCGTCTCAATTTTACTTTATGTGTGGTGTTTGAGCATGTTTCCCAATTCGGAGGTTATTACTACAGATGGAGTTTGCCAAAACTCCAGGCAGATAAAAAATTTCTTTTCGTGAATTGACAATATAATGGGGGCTGCCAAAGCCTCATACGCAACCATTTTAGCTATGTCACTTCTATTTCAATTACGGTAAAATAAAAGAAAATTTACTTACTTGAGTACCCATGCTTGATTCAGGCGCATGTGCAGCTCCAGCTGTGGTCACAAGAGGCTTATCGGGATCAGGTAAATCGGCAGGCCCGGATCCGGGAGCCGAGGATTTATTTTGTTCCTTCTGTCTTTGCCTTCGACGCAGGTTCTTTTCACGTTTTCGTGCACGTTGTGTGGACAACGCAGGGCGGTCTACGTCTGTTGCTGCATCGTTTCTGTCGTCCTGTGTTGGCATACTTTCAACCTACAAACCAAATAATCAAACAGTGACATATTAATCCTTTCTCGATGTAGATTCTGTGATGATTTAATAAAACTGCTACAATCCAAGGTGTCATCATTTCCTCCATAAGACTACGAATCTTCGTTCATCATCGTTATCATCATAATGAAAGCAATAAAAACGGATGCATAACCACTAGAAGAGAAAAAACAGAAATTCTCTAGTAATAAGAATGATAAAATAATACGGATTTAAAAAACCATTACAAAGAAGATTAAGTTATGAATGGATAGATCCTGTCTAAAAGGAGATCCCTAACAAGACAACACACAGAATATGACAAACAAGACCTCTACAAGACAAGGCGGCATCGTCAATACGACATCCTTGCGATTTTTACAAAACAAACCCTCGAAGTTAACTTCGCCAACAGAATGCAATAGCGTTTAGAAGATGACTCAATGGGAAATTCACGAGGTCTCCGCTAATCAGAATCCAATGCAATGATTGTAGTCTGAAGTATGTTGGTGAGACCTTCCGCCCAATCCAAGTAAGAAGAGGTGACATTAAACTGCGTGTAAGTATGGACATATTGCTAAATATGATCTTGCTCGTCATGTAGTGGAGACTGGACACACTATTAACTGGGATGACTGCAAACGCATAGCAATATGTAGTCATAATAGGGAGACGAGATTGATTTGAGAATCTATCGAAATTAAATCCAGAGATAACACTATGAATGAAACAGATGTTGAAAAATCGTTAGGTTCGATTTGGAATATCGCATTAGCTAATGGCAGGAAAAGGCGATTGCACGAATTGAATACTGAAGCTAGCTCCAGTAAGAGATTACGAACGCCAGATAAAGATTGACTTATTAGTGGGCTTATTATTCAATTAATGACGAATCAATTATTAAGAATATAGTCTTTCAAAATTTCATCTCTAACTACTTGTTTTATTTTAAAACTCTCAGTGATTTGAACACTTATTTTTGTGTCTTGAACCCATGCTACCTATTGAGATCATTCTAATAATATATCATTTCAAATATTTGGAGGCAATAATTTGTCTGACGCATGCAAAGGGTAAATTACTGTCTATTGACTTCAGTTTCATTTGAATCAATTATATTTAACTGAATTTTTTAGTTATGGATACACATACATATGCACATGCGTGGCGTGCGCCTATTTAATGGTATGACAATAACTGTTAATAACTAGTCTATATTGAGTGCAACCCAAGTGGTTTTAATTGAAATTTAACATGTGCATTGGTCTTTCGGACTTCTAGTTTTATCACTCATGGCATGTTTTTATGACGTGTGTTTCAGAATTATTACGTCATTTTAAATTGTGTGTAGAAAACGAATAGTTAACGCATGCAAATGATAAATTATTATTCAGCCACTCCAGTCTCACTTAGTTAGATGAAAATAACAGTCACGGAAATGCACACACACATTTTACACGTGAATATCTAGTGAAAGGTCAGTCTGAGGTATAAATAATATGACTAGAGGAAATAATGCGCTTGCTTCATTAGTTAAACTTGTAATGATGGACTAACTGAAGAAGGCCACCGATAAAGACAGCCTAAATATTTTAAAGAAAGAAAACTTCTGGAACAATAAAAGCTGCGTTAGTCAAAACGCAGATCAGGTAAATTCAATTAATCCATTAGTAATAATAATAATACTACTACCACTTTTAATACTAACGATACTACTACCAGCACCACCACCTCCACTATTAGTAATACAACAATTACCACTACCACTACTAATATTACTACTATTACCACTACCACAACCACAAATACTACAGCCACCACCCTTCCTGTGTGCAAAAACAAAAAGAAATTTTATCAGATATAAGAAACGTTTCTTACGCATCGTCTTCTAAATATCTACCAATGAACATATCTTTATATATAAATTGGAAAGCAAAACAAGGTACAAAATGTGAAAATAGAGAGAGTGTGAAAAACGGAAACCAATCAATTACGTGCGTCACATTCAGTTCAAGCTCAATGCTTGTATGTGCTTCTTCTGCTTACATAAATCCGGCTGCAATTTGTTTATCCATAAGGCTTCGCATGTGACGCACGCAATTGATTTGTTTCCCTTTTTTCACACTCTCTCTATTTTCACATTTTTCTATTTTGTTTTGCTTTCCAATTTATATATAAAGATATGTTCATCTGTAGATATTTGAGGAGACTATGCGAAAGAAAAGTTTCTTATATCTGATCAAATTTTTTTTTCACACAGGAAGGGTACAAAGAATTTTATTAAAGCTCGCATTTCAATATATATAATAGAGATTAATTAATCAATCAATTATTAAGTATACCTTATATATATATATATATATATATATATATATATATATATATATATAGGTATACAATTTAATAATAATTGATTGATTAATTAATCTCTATTATCCCTTCGTTTTTGAAAATAATAGAACGATTGATACTAGATAATTTAGAACGTATGTTGCCGGCTGATTTTGATTTATGTCAACATTACTTTACGAAAGATAGATCAACAACTACTATTATGCTTTCTATGTGGAAACATGTAATTACATTAGATGAGAATAAGTTAGATGCATTAATTGTATTAATAGATATCTCAAAAGCTTTTGACTCTATATCTTTTGATGCTATTTTGAATGCGATTAATTTATTGAATATTGATCCGAATATTTTTAGATTACTTAAATACTATTTATATAATCGAAGAATGGAAACTAAGATTCTTAACGGTCGAGTTTGCAAATTCGCTGATGATTTAAAAATAATCTTTCCAATTGATCCAAAAAATGTCGAATTCTCCAAAAATAATGTGACATTAGATTTGTATGATTTGAGTAGATATTTGATTACACTAGGGCTGAGAATAAACAATAAAAAGACGAGAGCTTTAAAAATAGGTAACAGAACAAGCCTCCATTATTAAACGAACATTGGTTGCGCGGGTGGTGATAACAATTATTATAATCCGCGGCAAATTCTGGCCAGTACTTGATGAGTTCCCAATAAGGACGAAACCGGTCTACTGGATGAATTACCTTTTCTACACTATACAATTCTTAGTTTATACTGACATATGTAAGTAATTAATGGGTCAGGTGTTTATATCAAGACCGCAACCTTGATTATAATAAGCCTCCATTATGTTTATTTTCATGATTATGTGATTAATGATGTGTTTGAGATTAAACTTATGCAAGAAATAAAGGATTTAGGCATAACTATTCAATGTACAGCTTCTACTGAGAGACATATTGAAAGGATAGTAGGCAGTGCCAAGAAAAGATGGGCACCAATAAATCGAAATATCTTATCAAATTACATAAAACTTAAAATGTATATAATATGGATTAGACCGATACTAGAATATGCTGTCGCTATTTGGAATCCATTAAAAAAGAGTTTGTCCAATAAGATAGAAGCTGTACAAAGAAAAGTTGTAAAAAAAATTAGTCCTATCTCTTGCACTATATACGCCTCTAGATTACAGTTTGTATAACTGCAAACTTTATGATTTCGGAGGATGTGCTATTGCATAAAAGTTTTCCATTTGAACCAGTGGACTGGTGCCTATATGAATCCGATAAGAAAGAGTCATGAAGTTGGAGCTAGATCTGGACATTTGGTAATATCTCCTCCTTTGGTGGGGAATGTTGCGAGCAAGTTATTCTCTTTTTCTAAAATCTACAAAATTTATAACCAATTGCCAAAGGGGCTTCGAGAAACGCCTCCATCTAAGATGTCTTTTAAATTTTTATCTACTGAACTAGAAAATATCTACAATCCTGCTGATATTTTTTATTTTGATTATGATAATACTTTCTCATGGTTGAATAAAAGACAAGGATAATTGTCATCGGAAACAGAATTTATTTAGATTTTATTTCCAATTATTAAATTGAAATGTTATGCATTATATCATCATGTTAGTCAACAATACATACAATCAATTGCTAGTCATGTTTCTCAATTTTTTGCATAATGTTGCACTTGAATTATACCTTAATTGTTCCTATTTTGATGAGGTATCTATTATTCTTTACAGCCGAACTTTCTGATATTGATATATTGTATAGTACAACTAGTGAGATATATTTATCTACATGAGACTAATTGCACAATTTTATGTGATGTGATAACTTTTTTATATATTGTACATTTTCCAATTTTATTATTTGATGGAACATGTGTGGTTTGAATCCAAATAAAGATATTCTATTCTATTCTATTCTATTGCACGGGTTGTGATAACAATTATTTAAATCAAGTTTGCGAGCTTGAAGTAAACACAAATACCATTGAATTTAACCTGTCGTCGAACCATATAGCAAAACTGCCGTCAGTCCCACGTACTGACGCTTTCGACTTTCCATGATTATTATCGCAGTACGACCTCAAACTGACTAATGAAGATGAAACCTCATTGCATATATATGGAAAGCAAAGTTAAATATGTGGATCTCATCTCTAGTAATCTCGCATACCCTGTAATTGACTGGAAATGTCGAAAGCCTATTAAAGTAATGAGATATAGGACGCTTCAACTATTTGAATCTTAACTTGGTAAATATATGAATCATCATCATCCTCACCACCATCATCATCATACACAGAAATATGAAAGTCATTAATAATTACGGTTTCACAGCCATATAACCAGAATAAAGAAAAAACACAGAAAAAATTTACAAGTGATAATTATGACAAAATTAATCATTTTGGCACACAATTTATCAAAGGAGACTAATTTATGAGGGACAGGATCTATATATTTTAATAGTATATTTACCTAGATAACACATAGAAGTGAGGCGAGATTAGCCTCTGCACAACACCGGTATGGCCAAATCAACCTTAAAACGAATTAACATCGCCTATGTATTTAAAGGATATTCTGTGACTATTATAACTTGACGATTAGGCATGCTAAATAGTTCGACCTATTCTCACATATTCCACCAGTCTCTTTCTCATTGTATACAATCTCCATGGGATGCGTTATTAATAAAATTTTACAGGAAGTCACACAATAGGATCCATTTTAAAACGAAAAATAAATTAAAATTTGTGTTCTGAAATGAAAGAGTTCAAGAAGTATAGGTGATTACAAGTAGACTTGAAAAGCGCGGATGGGTTTATTAGCTATTAAGATATTAATCTTGCCTTATCGGTGGGTTTAGAGCGATCAGCGAAATCGTTATCTTCATCAGAGGCCTGCAGATTGATTTCCTCTTCATCTGTCATGCCGTCCGCATTCTTATTTGCCTTTTCGGCGTTCTTTGTGTGGGCTTCCGTGTTGTTTTGCTTGGCCCAACGTTCAGCTTGATCATCAGTCGCCACATCAAACGCATCTCGATCAGAAGCCATATCTGGTTTCTCGATTTGTTGCATAGAATCTTTAATGTGTCGATATGCTTCAGCCAGTCCGCTGTCAACATTTTCGTCCACCTCGCCAGCATTGTTATCGTGCTCGTAGTCGTCATCTTCTGAAACCGCTTCCAGAATGGTGGAATCTTTATGGCTAATAGAACGGTTATTCTTGTGATTTGTATTCGATTCATCAGTGCCAGTAGGTTGGTTCGACTGTGTACGAGCTTCAGACGCACCACGCGGTAACCGACTAGAACGGTTCTCTTGATCTAGCCAATCGGATTCATCGTCTGGCAAATAAAGGCAAAAAAATACGACCATGAATATGGCGGCCAAGTCCTAGCTCGAGGCAGCATAGCAAATTCAATTTAAAATTGGCTTACAAAAATCAATAGCAAGTTTCTTTAAGCTATGTAAGAATGCATTTAAATCTAAAAGAAGCAAGCTGAAATATAGGCCATTAATTGTGTAATATTAGACATAATGAGACGACACAGAGAAGAAATCAGATGTTAAATCATTCTGCAAGGCTGCGAATTAGTAAAATGCCAAATTTGAAAAAAAAAACAAAACAAAAGGATAGACTTGCTGAATATAAGGTTTGCTTGTAGCTCTGCAAATTTCTCGGAAGGTATAACTCACGTCGGATTAGGTTACTGGTATATGCGAAGTGAATTAGACGTCAATTTTTCAGAACAAGGAAATAAATCATTTTCAATATTCCACGGATTTTAGAGGAAAAGAAGAGATGAAAAATAATATTGAACAATATAATACATAAACAAATGTATACAAACATTCATGCATGAATGTATGTATACATAAATTCACACAGAAATAAATAAAGCATATATACAAATATACAATACATATCTAGAAGAATGTCTACATTCAAACATCATATAGACATGCATTCATACATACATACATCCATACACCCATGTATGCATGCATTCATACATACATACATACATACATACATACATACATACATACATACATACATACATACATAAACACATACATACATACATACATACATACATACATACATACATACATACATACATACATACATACATACATACATACATGCATACATACATACAATATACATTTAAATACTGTTTGTTGCGGAGACCTAATATATATGCAAGTATGTATTAGGTGTTGCGAACTTAGTAACAAATTAGTTCAGATGTGACCAGAAGGATAAACCAAAGGCAACATGAACAGAAAGTATAATCTCATGCACATTCGTTTCGTGCTTACTGGCGACTCATCAGTAGGAGCCGGTATTACACTCTTTAACCACTATATATTTGGGTGAAGAATGTGGGATAATAGGACGGTACAAACTCCTAGACAAATGTGTAAACCTGCAATAGTGAAGCTAACGTCATATAGTCTACGACAATGCGACTTCAACGATAACTCACACTATATAATATATATACCGTGTCTGTAAATGATACTAACACTATGGCTATTGTGTTAGTAACCGATACCAGCATTATTGTACCGAAAAGGTACGTGGTACTAACACTATGGTTTCCGAGTCGGTACATGATACCAACATGATGGATACCAATTTATGCTATAGTTCACCGAAATTGAGAATTACAACAATTTCTGGACACCTGTTTCTCGAGTAAATCCATACACTCTTGCTCCTACTGATGAGTCGCCAGTAAGCACGAAACGAATGTGCATGAGTATATACTTTCTGTTCATGTTGCCTTTGGTTTATCCTTCTGGTCACATCTGAACTAATTTGTTACTAGTTTCGCAACACCTAATACATACTTGCATATATATTAGGTCTCCGCAACAAGCAGTATTTAACTGTTATATATTTAATTGGGTGATGTCATACTTATCGCGAAATGTGATAACTGATATCGACCAAGGCCAGTGTGTATGGATTTACTGGAGTAACAGGTGCTCAGAAATTGCTGTAATTCTCAATTTCGGTGAACTTTAGCATAAATTGATATCCATCAGGTTGGTATCATGTACCGACTCGGCAACCATTGTGTTAGTACCATGTACCTTTTCCGTACAATAATGTTGGTATCGGTTACTAACAAAAATAGCCATAGTGTTAGTATCCTTTACAGACTCGGTATATATATATTATATAGTGTGAGTTAGCGTTGAAGTCGCATTGTCGAGACTTTATATGATGTTAGCTTCACTACTGCAGGTTTACACATTCGTCTAGGTGATACATACAGACATACATACATACACTTATACGTACGTAGATACACACACGCATACATACATGCATACATACACACATAGATACAGCAATGTATAGATAAATGACTACATATATAGATGGAGAAATAGATTTTTCGCGCACGGAGCTCTAGAAGACCCTAAATCTAAATAGCCAACAATACTAGGTATATGAAGGGAATATAAATCAGCTAGTGCAGAGCATGGCAAAAACTACACCGAGCAAGTAACCTAGCTCATCACACCATTGAAAATTTCACTAGAGACTATGCCTATTAGCACGATCTTTGATGACAGTCAACAATGGAACCGATTGCGACTTCATCATTCGTACTAATTGTTTGCTATCAAAGTTTCAGATATGCCGCTGGTGCAAAAGCTTTTTCGCTAATTGCCCCGCTGGATAATTTCTTAGCAACGGATCAAGAAATAAAAATATCGCCTGCTAACACGTGAGATAGATAACCTATACTCTGCAATACATAGACAAGAACATAAATACAGTTTGTCTTCAAAAAAGTATTAATTAAATTATAATTAATGTATGCCACATGCCTCTGGACAAATTTTTCGCTCTTTGTTTCGAAGCCGCTCCAAAACAGCCTCCACCTTCTGACAAAATCTCACTTCCAGCACCACGGCCGGTCTCAGCCTGAGACCGACTTAACGGCGCTGCGTTCTCATCATGAGCTGCTGCATCTTGCAGCTCATCTGTTGCATTTTGAGTAGATCTGTCACTGCTCGTGTGATCAATCTTATCATTTTCCTGTCCGTCATCGTTATCATCACCTACTTCCGTTCTGTTGTTTTCGTCATTGCTGATCTCTGGCATGACTTTAGATGCATCTTCATCGTTCGGGCGCTTTCCAGCGGACTTTGAAGAAGATCCACCGGAGGGTCTTGCTCCAGCTCGGTTCAAATCGCCTCCAGCACGTCCATCAGCACGCAGTTGTTCTCCACGTGTGCTAACTTCTTCTTCGTTTGATTCATCTATAATTCGAAAACGTGTATATAGAAAATCAAATCAAATCGCTTCCTTGCAAACGTGAAAATGTAAATCACACATTTTACCTATGAATAACTGTATGGGTGAATGCATAAACAGGCATCAGTCACTCACACAGTTCGTTACACTAAGCCATAAGGCTGAAAATTAACTGGAGTACTCGGGGACAACTTACAACATTTAGAACTAAATCTAGCATATAATGGTAAAATTTATGCTCCGTGCCAAGACGATAGCGTTACCAGCCGCCTTTTTGTACTTTCCATGGAGTTAGTTTATGATGTCCATTATCTTAGAGTATTACACAGTACACATTTTGTATATATATATATATATATATATATATATATATATATATATATATATATATATATACTAAAAATGTATTTCAAATTCTAGTTGTAATAAAAGATAAACAGCGCCTGACCAACGAGGTAAAGACAAAAAGCACTAATTATAGGACATTTTCAAATTAAGCATACCGTTTTGTTTTGTGTCTGCATCATTGTTCGACTTTTCCTCTTTCACACTGTCGTCCGAGTCGGGAATAAGACAATTGGAGTCAGGCTCATCCAGGTGTTCATCTACATCCATTTTGTCGAAATTCTGATGAAAAGCATCAATTCTCTCCTCGAGACCATCTAGTCCATCTGCAACATCATCATCATTTTTCCCATTTCCATCTTCAAGTCTATTTTCTTGATTTTCAGTCAAGTTGTTACATTCGTCTTCCATTTCCTCATCTTTCGCCGTATCCAGAGACTCAACATCTTGTTGGTCCTCCTTAGATTCGCTTGGCTGTCTTTGTGCCTGCTCGGCAGACGTTTGTGAAGAGTCCCCATTATCATTACTCGCTGTCATTGCTCCACCCTCAGAGGAGGCAGATTTTTCCTCGTCTTTTTTCTTCTTCTTCTTTTCTTTTTCGTTGTCATCGTTGTTGTTCGGCGTATTCGCGTCAACGTCGTTCGAATCTTCACTGCCGCTGTTGTCGACTTCGTTTTCGTGTTCAGCCTTAGGACAATCGGCCACCTTTCCATCATTTGCTTCAGCGTCTTTTGGCGCGTTTCTCCTTTTACTGTCGCTGTTGTCAGGCACTGAAGATGCATTATTTCCATCAGTCTGGTTATCACCGAGGTCCTCGTCGGCCTCTTCATCTTCGTGATCACTAGGAGCCCACATTTCCCGAGAAACACCATCCTCGGTTTGTTCACCATCTCTATTCTGATCCATTTTATTTTCCAAACCATCTTCTGCATTTAGCGTATCTTGGTCATCCTCATTGTCCAGTTCTCCGGCTTCAAACCCGTCGACGTCAGTCCCGAAGTTTTCATCTGGCATTTCAATGCCTTGGCTTTCTGCCTGACTTTGCTTTTCTCTTTCTTCGCCAGACTGGCCTTAATCATAAATAAATAATTTACCAAATGTTTATTTGCTAATTAGAAAATATGAATAAATTTGTTTCACCAAAGCAATCAAAACTTTATAGTGATTCTGGGATTAAGCATCAGGCGTTATTAAAGCTCATATGTCAAAAGTCTTCTGTTGCACATAACTGGCCTGTGCTAGCCAACAAATCAGTCTCTTAACAGTCCGATGCTCCGGGCCTACGGCGTTCGTCTGCTTTGGGTATCAGTTTATCTTTAATTTAAATCTATCACTGTCTGGTTGGTACATCCAAAGATGGAACAAGCTACAGGCGAGAACAGCAATAAGGTATCAATTTGATGCTATTCTGCAGATAAATGAGTGTGTAAAGGCTAACGGTGACTCCTAGAACTGACGGCCGAGTGGTACCGAGGACATCGCTCACGCCGCATTGAAGATGTGTGACAAACCCGTCTACGTAATAGACGAGTAGTTTTGCAACAGGGCATATTTTTATGATGTGTGAAAAACTTTTATATCGCAATGTGTAGTACAATCAAACAAAGCAACATTGATTTTCCTTCTATGCAAACGAAGTCAAATTAGTTACACGTATTCTTTTCGGACATTTCGATATATATATATATATATATATATATATATATATATATATATATATAAATTTGTATTACGTATACAACTATTGCTATTAAATTATACCATTATCATTATGTTCCTCTTGATCTGTGTTTTCACGGCGTAAGCCTTCAATCTGATCCAATGCATCAATTTCGTCACTGACATCATGCGCACCGGTTGCATCGCCTTCCCCACCTTCGTGGCTCAGACTTGTCGGACCACCATCATCGTCCTTCTGATTGTTATTCTGTTTGTTAGCCCCGTTCGACTGATCGTCTGCAGTGGAGTTGTTACTCCGTCCATGATGATCGCCGGCACCCTCCTCAGACTGCCCAGTGGCGTGGCGTTTAAGGCAGTCCGGTCGGCATAAGCCCTCAGTGAAGAGTCGTGTCAACACGTCTGTTTAGTGTGCATTTACGCATTAAAATACTTTATTTAACAAATATAAATTAAACATGTCGACAAAATAATTGACATAAAAATACACCGCGTGCAGAAATACATGCAAACAAATACGTGGATAAGGTTTACATAAACAGATGGATCTAGTAAATTCTGTGACATCGCTTAATAAAAAGAGGACTTTCATGGTCAGTTGAAACTACACTGGGTGCGTAATATCACGAATTATGTGCTCACACTGAGTGATAACAAATGAAAAACGATGAAAACCGTAGAAATGGCATTACTAAGAACGACAAACATGCATAATCATGTTGCAATAAGCCAAAATTACCTGTAGCCAGGTGGCTCAATTGGATGACACGCCGTGTGATACGATCTGCTTGAACCCGCCTTAGAGCAACCGTCTCAAATAGACCGTTTACGAAGTGAAGACAGGCAGTCGTCATAGAAATACTGGATTGCCAACTGGAGCCACAATAACTCGGTTGCGCCAGCATTACTTGAAGTGTCGCGTAACTGATATTCGGCTGACGAGACATTAACAGAGAAACCCCTTCAGGAAATGGCTGCGTCGCCAAATACAGACCCACAGATTTCAGTTTCGCATGTACTGCTGCTAATTTAGGCGTTAAATCGATTCGAATAGTCTGCAAATATAAGGGTGTAGGTATTTTGAGGAGAAAAAATTAGTGGATTCACATGTGAAGTTTATTATCATCACTACCACCGAATAATACACCAAATCAGCATATTAAGACTGATGTTCGACTGTCGCAGACACACGATATCATATATATTATAATGTGTTGGTTGAGGAAGAAAAGGAAATAGCATGTTCCTTGTTGAATAGATAGGTTAGATTCAGAGTGTTTGTTGCGAAACTGCTGGTTTTAATGTTCTGCTTAGTTTGGAGTTCAGAAATACAAAGAACACACGATCACCCTTTACTCTATGAAATTTTAAGTACCTGAACTTAGAATTAGATTAACTTACGACATCAATCATTTTTTCTTTAAACAAAGTTTGCGAGCTTGAAGTAAACGCCAATTCCATTGCATTTAACCAGTCGTCAAACAACATAGAAAAACTACCGTCAGTCACACGTACTTCTATGGATCAGTTTTGCTTTTATTACCTTATGAGAGTAACCATGAGCCATGGATATTTAACGCGGTCTACCGAATTCCAACTCGCGAGGTTTCATACAATTTAATCTGGGGTTTCGTATTGTTAGTGATATTGAGGTACCGATTTGCCATGTCCAAACCACGGTTAAGCAATTCAACTTGATTCATCTTAAGGTTTAGAGTTGAATGATTTACTAAACAATAGGTTGCGATTAAACTAGTTCTATTAAGGCATGGCCTATAAATTACCAAATCAGATAACATTCTATCACAGTTAATTCTAAAATAGAGCACAAAATCAACACGTTAAAACTGAAGCCTCACTGCCGCATATCAATGAAGCCGCATTCATTATTATACGCTGTCTAGGAAGAAAAAGTAGATCTCACGTTTATAATTGAGTTGAAGATTTAAATTCAGAGAATCTCTTTTAAATTTAACAATAACTGATTGCGCGGTTGGTGGTAACAATTCTTTAGATCAAGTTTGCGAGCTTGAAGTACACACCAATCCCATTGTATTTAACCAGTCGACGAACAACATAACAAAACTACCGCCAGCCGCAACGCACTGACGCGTTTCGACCTTTCATGATCATTATCAGAGTACGACGGCAAACTGACTATCGAGGATCAAACCGCATTGAATATATATGGAAATCAAAATTAGATATGCGGCTCTCACCTCTAGCAGTCTCGCATACATTGAACTTGCTGGAAATGTCGGCTGCTCAATTAATTTTCGTGCTGCATAGAAATTGTGTAACCGACATTTCCAGTCAAGTTCAATGTATGCGAGACTGCTAGAGGTGAGAGCCGCATATCTAATTTTGATTTCCATATATATTCAATGCGGTTAGATCTTCGATAGTCAGTTTGCCGTCGTACTCTGATGTTGATCATGGAAGGTCGAAACGTGTCAGTGCGTTGCGGCTGACGGTAGTTTTGTTATGTTGTTCGACGAATGGTTAAATACAATGGGATTGGTGTTGACTTCAAGCTCTTTTAAATTTGTCTTTAATGGTCTTAAACAAGGTTCTAAATTTTCTCATGACTCCTCAAAAATAATCCGTAACAACAAAAAACGCTTGACTCATAGATAAACTACTACCAAATCAATTTTCATTCATTTAGTGTGAAAATTAGATAGGTCAACACATGACCAACTATATCTACAGAAAAGCAAAAAGTTAATTTGTGCCGGAGCATCATGATTTTCTGTCATAAGGAATGAATGTGAACTCAGTAAATTTGATCTAAACCCAAAGTTTTGTTCCGTATCTTCTGGGGTTCTCAGGCTTCAGATTAACATTAGAAATTCAGCACGGTTATACGACAATTGAGTTATTATCGGCCATTATATATATATATATATATATATATATATATATATATATATATATATAACATTAGTCGGAGTTTGTCATTCACACACACACACATACATCTGCGTATGTACACACACATTAAAGAATTGATTCACGAACACACGCACTCACATAAGCCAGAAATCACGCGCAAATATCTGAATAAACACGTTAGCAATCTAGAAAAACTACTAATCTTTCGGAAAAGGAATCACGATTCCAACAGACATATAGATAATAATAGCAGACTAAATTGAACAATCGACCAAACGCTCTGTGTAAAAACACAAAAGCGTACACAACATTGGTCATAAGAAGCATAATTAAATCAAAAAAATTTTGCAGCGGGAGAAAGCCATTTGTTGTCTGTTGTTCTAACCATTGAGCTACCTGCCGTACACTACACACAATTTTCAGTTATACATTACATAGTGTTTCTTGTTTAGCCTTTCTTTTAGGTGTTGTCTAAATGGCATCTCTTTAGAACTCAAGTTCCAAATAACAAATTTCCCATGTAGTGCGGTGTCTATTCTATAGTAGAAGAACCAAGGTGACTGGATCATAGCTAAATTTATCATATGCACAATTTTGTACAAGTTGTTGCGCACCTAGTAACAAATTAGTTCAAGCACGACCAGATGGATAATCCAAAGTCAGCATGAACGGAAGGTCGAATCTCATGTGCACATTCGTTTCGTGCTTACTGGCGACTCATCAGTAGGAGTCGGTTATACCCACTATATATTTCGGTGAGGAATGTGGGACAATCTAACGGTACAATTACCTTTACGAATGTGCAAATCTGCAGTAGTGGAGTTAACTTCATATAAAGTCTTCGACAATACGACTTCAAAGCCAAGTCATATTATATATAATATATACCGAGCCTGTAAAGGGTACCAACACTATGGCTATTGTGTCAGTACCCGATACAAACATTATAGTACTGAAAAGGTACATGGTACCAACACAATGGATTTAGAGGTATGTTAAAGTTCACCAAACTTAAGAATTGCAACTACTTGTAAACACCTGTTATGCGAGCAAATCCATGCGCTCTGGCCTCGATCGACAAATTTCGCGGTAATCATGACATCATTCATCAAGAAAATGTAATAGCTTACATTCTTTGTTGCTGAGAATATTAAATTTGCAATTATGCATTAGGTGTTGCCTACCTATTAACAAATTAGTCCAAATAAGACCACGAAGTACGTGTCAAACTCAGCCAGGATAATAGGTAAAATCTCATTAACACATTACTTTACCAAATGTACTGATTATCTATCATACGGACAGAAACCAATACACCACTAGTATTGCCTGTTTTTGACATGCCGAATTTAGTACATCCTCCTGGTTCTATATGAACCAATTCATTGTAAAGTACACAGAACCTGATGAAAAATTAGCATATGCTAGATGTTAGGATCAGACAATGGTTGAAGCCACGGTCTCAAGCTGCTGCTACTCCGGTTTTCAGGTTTCAAATGTAAAGTCGTCAATCTGAAAAACATATTGACTGTAAGATGAAGACATATTCCACGCAAAATCTCGATAGCTGTATCTAATTGGAATAAAAAACGTTAAAACGCTTTGCACATCTAAGCGATCTACTATGTGCCATTAAAAATTTGGCAAACTGCGGCTATATAATGAAACAAGTATAAAAAACTCCTTGAAAAGATCGATTAAGGACACGATTGTCTCCTAGCACGTGAAAAATATACTTGAAGTATTCAATTAAGTACAGTCTACGGGAAACATACCCTGGCAACATCATGAACTCTGTCTAGCAGTCCTACATAGCAGCCTCTTCGAGTGGTGTGGACATGATCCAAACGACAAACTGCCTCCATTGCCAGCTGTGTGGCACGTACAAGACTGGCGAGTCGCTGCAACAATCTCTTATCGATGCGACTCCTCGAAGACGAGGCAACGTTTTCAGACAAACATAATTGATTAGTTTGTGCATCAATTTTATTTTCAGCATAACCTTTGTCTGTGGCCGGATAAAGAGCCAAAAGCTGTTCGGTTACTCGTGTGGCTTCTTTCTGCAAACAGCGGCTAATATGAGCCAAGCCAAGACCACGAATAGAAGAATGGAGGACAGAGCATGCGTTCGACCCAGGACCAACTAAACAGGCGGACTCAATCTCAGTGGAAAGCTGCACAAATTCATGAACACTACGTTGCACTTGGTTATGACGCGAAAGTAAACTTGAGACCGGCATTAAGAATGCGTTCTTCTCTTCTTCCGACACAACCGTCGCTTCGCTTATTTGTTGTGACAACTCGAGAAAACGTTTTGAGAACTTTGCCTTTAAGTTTCCGAAACGTCGAACCGCCAACTTGTCGGACTGCAAAAGTTGCAATATCAACATTTCCTCCGAGTCATGTAACCGCCCTGACGGTGTCTGTACCAACGAATGCTCGTGACACGGTCGCCCTAGTGGATGTGACGAATCAACAAGGTTGTCGATACAGCTATTTGTAGACTGTTCCATCGGCTGGTTTGTCCTCGCCAGCACCTCGGAAAATGTTTGCCATTTGCTGGTAATTTCACGAGTCAGTTGACCAATCACAGTAAAAGATTCCTGTATGAAGGCAAGGTGTTATTAAAAATGTGGCAAATTAGATAATATGTCTCAGATTTGCATTTGGTTACAGACAATGCACCTGTTTCATTTCTAGCAAATTTTTGGATTTTCAATAGGCAACGATCCGTCAAATAAACTTCCAGATTGGTGTTTGCTTAAAAGTAAACAAGTTTGATTTAAATAATAGATATCACAGCACACTCCAAAAATCATTGCTTAATTAAACGCCTAGAATTTACAAAGCAATTATCTAAAACCATAAGCGATTTCGTTTATCGTTCATATCGAATAACGAAAAACAATTTTTGTAAATGCTACATGTAAGATTTTAACAGGTATCCTAATTTATTTATAATCGTTGGTATGTGTAAAGTTCTAAGAACAATTCCGGCAATCTTCCACGGAACTGTACACATTCTGCCACCACAGGAAACCTGATTTCAAAAGCTTTCTTATCTGAAAAAGTTACCAAATAACAATTATGTGAACAGGAATTCAAGTCATTCAAAACTAAATATAACATTTCTGCATACTACTACAACTACAACAACAATTACTAACAATTCTACTACTACTTAAATGTTTATGTATATTGTTAACATAAAGTGTGAAAAAAGGATACCAATCAATATATATATAATATATATATATATATATATATATATATATATAGAGGAGAGAGAGAGAGAGAGAGAGATAGATAGAGAGAAAGAGCACGGCTATGCTCAGGATCAATTTTATTCTTGTAAGTACAGAACACTAATTTCAGTTCACCAGTCATTTTTATTCATGCTCGTAATGTTAGAATAAGATTAGTCCACTAGAAGTCTTTTTCGTATGTTTAAATTATTACAAGCATTAAAATTTGACTTAAGTGAACTCTGGGGGGGGGGGGTTTATCGTAAAAATATGATTAACACCTATTAAATGAGTATGTATATAATTACCATTGTTCAATGTATAATTTATTGTATTCAACTGTCGTTATTTATGTTTTTTATCGAGCAGCAAATTGACAGACCTGTTGAAGCCGACAAATTCGGCGCCCATGAACAAGGACAGATAAGCATTTTTATAAAGACTCAAAAATTAATGTTTCTTATGAAGAGTCAACTTATGCGATATCTTATTTTTAAATTAGAAAATAAATAATCAGGAAAATATAGTTGATGCAATTAAACGAACATTGGTTGCGCGGGCGGTGATAACAATTATTTTAATCAAGGTTGCGATCTTGATATAAGCACCTGACCCATTAATTACTTGCATATGTCAGTATAAAATAAGAATTGTATAGTGTAGAAAAGGCAATTCATCCAGTAGACCGGTTTCGTCCTTATTGGGAACTCATCACGTGCTGGCAAGAAACCGTTCTACCGGATGAATTGCCTTTTCTCCACTACACAATTCTTAGTTTATACTGACATATGTAAGTAATTAATGGGTAAGAATGTGCACTAGTTTAATAGGTGTTAATCAAATTTTAATGATGACAAACAATTGTTCCACCAGAGTCCACTCAATAATAATAATGTAAACAAACGAAAAAGAATGTTCTAGAATAATGACTTAAATTACGAAAATGAGGATTATTCTTAATCTAACATTGCGCAAATCAATAAAAATGACTGTCAAAGTGAAAAAAGTGTTCTGTTCAAAACATAGACATGTTTCGGATTTGACCGCATTTTGCTTGTGCGGGACAATTGGTAGCACTCATAGGTCGGTAAAATCTTGAACTTCCTTCATCTTCAGATGATGTAATTTTTGGCCTCAATTGATGTGTTCTCACTTGTCCCTTCTTCTTTAAGCCTTCAATTAGCTGATTGTCTGAAAATGACGTTGGATCAAGATTTTCCATTGTTCCTGGACAAAGAACAATGGAAAATCTTGATCCAACGTCATTTTCAGACAATCAGCTAATTGAAGGCTTAAAGAAGAAGGGACAAGTGAGAACCCATCAATTGAGGCCAAAAATTACATCATCTGAAGATGAAGGAAGTTCAAGATTTTACCGACCTATGAGTGCTACCAATTGTCCCGCACAAGCAAAATGCGGTCAAATCCGAAACAAAAAGGACAGCACTGAGACAACAAATACATCTTTTAAAATGTACATAGACATGTTACACACATACACACATACACAAACACACACACACACACATATATATATATATATATATAATTAAAGTATTATCGAAACATTTTATTATATGCTGTAATTTTAAACTAAACGTAGCATAAGATAAACGCAACAGGGACCTGAACTTTGGCACATTTACTTAAGAGTATTGCAACAAGAGTATTACCGTGTCAATAAAGCCGCACTCTATATTCATTTATGTATTCCATTAATGTGGCCGCCCTGACCTTTCGTTAAAGTACAGGTATCATATAACCTGGGGAATCGATACTGAATTGAAATTTTGACAATCATTAAATGAGTGTCAAACAGGGACAAAACCCGTCTATTTAATGAATTATGTTTGCTGTCATATGAAATATTTAGTCCATACAGAAAACTTGTGTACAAACAACAACTGTCATCTTACATAAATTCAGTATCATTTCTCTGTTGGCATGGTGTCAGTCGTAAAATACCAGGAAGGTGATGGCAAGTTTGAGCATTAGGTACAAAGTAATAACCATGAGGATCCACTCAAAGGAAAGCTCGACCGAAATGTGTTGGTACACAATCGAGGAATGCATGCAATGCGTATCTCCGTTGCCGTAAGAGATGAGTTTCAGTGCTCTGAATCAAACGAAGTACCGAATAAGACGAAGACAATGATATACATATCAGCTTGTCAGATATATTCACATCCTGCCAGAGTGCTTTCATTCAATGCATATATACATATATATACATATATATATATACATATATATATATATATATTGTCGGTATTTATGTAAAACATGAATATGTAAAAGTGCCCATGAAACTGACCAAAATGCTATTTCTTCGTGCCCACCATTGTATTTGATTGCAACCACCAAACGGAAGGATTAAAGACTGCTCCTTGTCACTGGCACTCATCTCAGGCTTCTGATCCGCCGTATCGTTCATCCTGAAGCCGCTAGCTGAAAAGATGGCCAAGGCACGAGCGCCGGCGTTGTAATGTCGACGCAATATGTCACTAATCCAGCATAATCCGGGCTCAGTGCCAGAATCCTTTTCGTCCTGATGAACATGCGATATAGAAGATAAATGATATATATATATATATATATATATATGTAACAAACAAATTAAAATATTGGTATAACAATGATTTGGCAGTGACCACAGGAAAACTAGATCCGTTCTCTGAACTCTCAATACAAAACGTCACAATTTGAATTGCAACGTACAAAACAGGGCAAAGTTTCTTCATTACTAAACACCTTGTCAGAAGTAGGCAGAATCAAAATAGGAATACGTACTCAGAAAATTAGGTGTAGAAATCATACATTTTAATCATTAGTCCACGGAGCTGAGTGCTACGGCGATAATTTTAAATGCTTTTCCCGCGTCGGATTGGACATAAATTAGTTGACATACAAGTTGTCGATTGGACAACCGATAAGTCATAGCTGCAGGTTTATCTGAAACAGATTTTGTCCAGAAGAGGTAAGACTCGCTTATTCTCGAAATCTAATTATGATACTCCGGAATATGCGGCAGATGGCTTTCACATTTTCTGCGCCAATATGCACTAGCAACAGAAAATGTTAGTAGGAAAGGAACTATTAATGCTGCCGAATGAACTGCTTCATACGTTTGTCCTCCAGTGGTCCAGGAGAAAGTACACTTAGACTAAAATGGAGCCAGCTGTGTATGAGACTATGATCTCAATACTTTGACATATGCTATTAATTATTTACAGTATAACCAAGTCTGAAATTTAAAAAATTTAAATTTAAAACAAAACGTACCCGTGTTTCCTTTCTTCCGGTTGGTCGACCTGTGCAGACCAGCATAGAACCAATTAAATCGTCCAACCCACCGATCAACGCCTCGCTAACACGCAGACCACCCAGTTCGCGAATTCGCTCTACAGTCTCCTGCTTGGTAAGACCTTCGGGTGTCATAGGAAGCTTAGAGCGAGCAGCCAACAGTTCTGCAAACATCATGGGCCAATGACGCCCAGTGGCAAGCTGGCTTTGATCTGACGAAGATAACGAAGAATCTCCGTGATCTAAATTTAAAAAAATTAAGCTGTGGCTTTCAATTTGATTGCGTAGCGCCAGCTATCGTTCAAAACTACTGAGACAACGATGAGCATAAGCGTCACTTACCAAGCAGAAACAGATGAAACCAAGGAATTTCGCAGGCTATTTATTGCGATAAAGTAGAGATCAGTTGGACGGGCAGTCTAAAAAATTGTCTAAGCTAATATGAATTTTTTCGTACTAAGAAAATACCTTTTTAGAACTGCACAATGCAACCGTACTAAATAATAAACACAAATGCTCTGAACATTGTTACCTTTTTTCCTTATTTAGCATTATTCCATTGAAAGAATTCAAACGTAGACATCAGCTGATTGGTGTTAGGATTAATACCACTATAATTAAGATTTGTTTAAGATGGAAATACCAGCTTAAGATCATGGGATATTAGGACTTCTAGACGTAAAATGAACTCATGACACAATGCCAGGACAAGTGTGGCGTATCAAAACATTCGCGCTTTAATTTCTGCTAACAGATCCGTCTTTCACTGAGAGGATAGCTTGGCTATCTAGCTGAAATTTAATAAAGTATTCACACTGAGAACAGCGGATGTTTTATGCCAAACCATTCGAATAATATTCTACATTAAAGGAATTAAAAACACAGTTTTGAAAGACACATCAACAAGTGGTCAAAGCGCCGTTTAGAGAGCAATTTTATTAATATCTATTAACTCATTGTGAGCAGCACAAAACGGAATTTGATCCCACGTTGAGTACGGCGTAAGTTTGGCACGTCACGTTAACTTTTCTGAACAGTTAAAAGTGCACGTAAGAATAAGAACGCACCGTCTTTAGTCAACTCTGCCGACTCGTTGAAGTCATGAATCCAACGGAGATTCATACTAGTAAGTAGCACAGACCAAATCGACTCCCGCATTGCGTTTTCTGAAGAATCCATTTTACCAGCTACTTCCTTATGACTGAAATCCTTGGTAGAGTCGTTTAGAGCTGCCGATGCAGTATAGCCGCCCACGCCTAGACGAAGACCACGGCGATACGACAAGCCCATTGCGGGCAACTGATTAGTAAATTCGTCCTCCGACATCTCGGACGCCATACTGTTGTTTAAAGGAATCCTGCAGCGAATGAAGTAAATTGCAATAAAAGTCTTATAATTTCGTGTGAATCGAAACGTGCAAAACAAACAGTCTGTGGATTAAAAATGTTATTTTATGTTCTAAAATGAAGGTAGATGTTGATGATATATATCAAATTGAAAAACCAGTTATGCCAAATGCAGAAAAGATTTATCGCTAATTTTCTTCTCAAATATGCAAAAAAATATAAATATTTATGTATTATATTCGAAAAGCAGACCGAACAAAAATTCAAAATACCGAGAAAGCGTACAGCTATGACGATGTAAAACAATTAATGCGGATCGTAACATCCTGCTCATTTATAACCTGACTAGACCAGTTAATGGCTTCAACGACCAGAAACGCAGCATTTATAATGCTAACTAACTTCCATTTATTAGCGATTTTGATGCAAAACACCTGACCCATTATGTAAATACATTTGTTAGTACATACTAAGTATTGTATAGTGTAGAAAAGGCATTTCATACAGTAGACTTATTACGTCCTTATTGAGAACTCATCACGTACTGGCCGGAATTTGCCGCGGACAGGACTCGAACTTGGGCACGATTTCTTTGGTATCTGGTGATCTAACCATCAAGCAGACGGGCCCATGTTCGATTCCTGTCCGTCGCAAATTCTCGACAGTATGTGATGAGACCCGAATAATGACGAAGCCGTTATAATGGGTGTATTCCTTTTCCACACTATGCAATACTTGGTTTATACTGACAAATGCATGTGTACATACAAAGATCACAAACTTGATTGAAGTAATTGTTATGTCCGCCCGCGAAAACAATGTTCGTCTAATTACATAGATGTTCAACTTTCATATTGCTATAACTGTGGTTTTTAGATGGTAAAATGTACTTCTATCTGGAGTTCTGTGATCCATCTAACAGGTGAAAGGTGAGAAGGAACAATATTTCGGCTTTTATTTGACTACGTTCCCGTTTTAAATGACAAAAATTTGACACTACACAGGAAGAATTAAACAGAGAACTTCATCTCTCACACGGAGTGTTCCAGAGACACTTTTGACGATAAGGCATAATTCAACAGGCCTCTTCAATAGACACTCCCATAGATTTTACAAATTGAAGTTTCTTAGATAGTAAGCTTACGATATGGCGTGATAAAATGACAGAATGGTATCTGTGTTTCCCCCCAATTCACTGGGTCGCCTCGGTAGACTGTCGAGCAGGATGTATATTTAGCGTTCTGAAACAGCGCTCCAACCCCAGCTGTTGCGCCTCTCCTTCACTAGGTTAGACGATGACGGCACATCAATGAATGAAGGAATAGAACTGGTTGCCAGAACGTTGTGCCTGATTGATGCCTCCCTACGCGTAGCCTGCACCAAACTAAATCAAACTAAGCGAACATAACGATCAGCAAAGCTTATTTGGCGGTGCCAACTAAATCAGGTCACCATCCAAATGTCAGCTACACAAAGGTTCGACACTAAACTTTACTTGAAGGATTATTCCTTACTACTGTACAACACATTTACGATTCGTTATTGAGCAAACTAAATACCTCCCTGGAGCTCATCTTCTATTGCTGCCATTAGAACAGCATCCTCAGCGTATTCGAGGTTAACAACCAGCCCCCACCGCAAATCACAATTACAGGGTGTTTTGCGATTACCTCAGCAACGGCGGCAATGACAACATATTTTAACAAGGAACAAGCATCGATACATCCTTGTCGAACACCGGAGCCAATCGCAGAAGATTCTGAGATCAGTACCATTGCGAATACCGCTAAGGCGATCTCTGCAACACTGCTTTGCAGAATACCGACACTATGACTGGCTGTATCCTTTGCGCATTGGGACATCCGAAGAAGCGCCTTGTCCTGTGGAATAGGCCGGAATGCTAGCCACCGTGGAGCGCTCTAAGCAATTATTGTCGCTTGGTGACAATTAATGTGGATACCGCATTTGTGCAGTCCGGCATGCACTAAAGTTCGATAAGCTTAAAAGGTAAGGATCTTCACATTCTACAAGACATTGGGCTTAGGTGCATTTGATTTTGTTTTTCACTAGTAAAAAAGAGGTAGCGTCACGAGTCGCATTAGCCATACTTATTTACGGAACTCATGCATGTGAGTATGGTGTTATTACGACTAATAGCAGAGGAATAGAGGCCGAGCAGGCCATAGTCGTACTCTGACTGGTTGAATTAATTTGGCACTACTTTGTTTGCTCTCCTATGCATATGCGACAATATACGTTTCTCCCCAATTTTGTATAAATAACCATCAAATTTTGGGGCCCCAATTCCAGGCCCTTTAAAGAATATACGTTCGGTCCTAGTAGGCTCCCATAAATTGTACTTCTGTACATATAATTCAATAAAGCAATAGCTGACTACTTAGGGTAGGATATCGATTATTTAACCGAAGTTACATTTCAGCTTTTAACTAGTCGTTTAATGGACCATTGTTTTTTCCATATTGTCACATCTGTTAAAAACAAGATTGGTACCGAATCCATATGAGAAAATTTGATTCAAATAATTGGTAACACCTCACACGCAACTAAAGCTTGCTGAAAAGCAGCATCGTTGGTATCGAAGAGAAAACATGCTGATCATGTTCAAAATAAAATATGCCTGTTCTGCAATGCACTGCAAGGTCGATCAAATCTCTTACAGATGAAAAGACATTCAAATGAAGTGAAAATTGCGAAAAACCATAGACATTTCTCCGAAAACGGCCAAAATCCAGTTTGTTTGTGGTCATAAAGAATGACGAAGGTACAAAATATGGCTAAATATAGTCACCGGTTCGAAGCAATAGAATTTGACAACCTCTAAACGGAAGTACTTGTGCCAAAAATGCAATATAAAAAATAAAGCACATGCCGGTTAAAATGCATAAAGATCATCCAACTAGTTATGATGACAAAATCGATTCCACTGATAATCGTAGTTGAAATTCGATCTAACTTTCACGAGGCCCAAGGGAATCTGAAGAGGGCGACTTTAGTGTTGGAGCACAGTTCCTTCCCTAGTCAACACTACTACTAATCAGATGTCTAAAAGCTTCAAAAATTTAATTTTCGTGACTGCATAGAAATTGTGCAGACGGCATTTCCAGTCAAGTTCAATGTATGCAAGACTAATAGAGGTTAGAGCCGCATATATATGTTTTGGCTTTCCAAATATATGCCTTATAGTTTGATCCTCGCTAGTCTGTTTGTCGTCGTACTCTGATGATGATCGTGGAAGGTCGAAACACGTCAGTTAGTGTGAATGACGGTAGTTTTGCTATATTCTTCAACGACTGGTTAAATAAAACGAGATTGGTGTTTGCTTCAACCTCGCGAATCCGATTTAAAGAATCAGATGCTTTTTCAGACCATCGTATTATCCATTGGAATGGCTTATTTTACTTTTGCCATATTGCTCCATGCACAAGTTAATAAACAAATAAGAAAATTTGTGAGAAAAATACGTTAGAACAAAAAAGAAACAAATAATGATTTAATCAGGTCATAGCCGGCTGTTTACCACAACTGATAGCGCCATTAAACAGCAAGCGACACGGGAAAATTGCTAAGAGCTGAGCACTCCAGTGTGAATGCGCACAAAGACGTATGCGTGCGAAAGCCTATTTCGCTACACTCACATGATTAATTAGGCTTAGTAGGACAGGCGTGTAAAGAGTCAGCAATGCATTAACTACCAGTGAGTCGTAATACCGCGAACTTGTCATAAAATTACACGAGCGATTAAAATGACAATCAATTAAATCCTATTTGGCTGGCTGCATTTACGATGGATACCCGTGCCCAATGTAAGTTGCTTGGTAAACAGGACTTTAATTCACCTGCTAAATGGAAAGAAGCACAATTACCAGTCAAAAGGGGTGGGTAATTATAGCTTGTAAATTTAGCTGAGGTAAAACTATGGGCAGATAGCCAGAAGCAGGGTATTGAATCGATTCTACAGATAATAATTTGTGTTCAACAATTCATTTATTAGGCTCTACATATTTCAAAATTGAATATATATATATATACATGGAATATTCCGTCAAATAGTTTTTCCAATCGATTAAGTGTTTTGTTTCTGGCTACCTGCCAATAGTTTTCATCAATATATTGCTTTTGCAACGTTATGCAATGTTTAGTTTATATATAAAACGTAAATAATAAAAAATCTTGGAATAAATCTTTAATATATATATGATGTCCATTGCCTACGAATATTACACAGAATATTTATTATTGGGAGGAGAAAACATTAATAAAAAGTGGATAAAAGGCCATTTATTTCGAGAATACTAAAAGTCACTTTGCAATTTTTTTATTTATGTTCATCCTGGTTTTCATTTTATAATGTGATGGGCAACAAATCGGACCAGGTTTTCCTGCTATTTCTAGTTCGGAATGATGTGCGTGTTAATGTCTGCGTGTAGGTCTTTCGTGTTGTACTGCTAAGTGATGTCTGAGATCTGGTCATTCCTATATTGATGGAACGATAGTTAACCAACTGTTCGCATTGTTGGCTGTTAGGTGTATGAAGGTTTTTTTTCCCCAGAGTGTCGTCTTCCGTTTCGCCTTGTTTCTAAGTTTTGTCTCGTCCCTATGTCGCAGACAACAACGGTTGTGATACCATATGTACGAACTGGTTTTTCGTCATATTCATTCTCGAGGTACAGATAGACAATAATTTTCGCCTCTTGGACACCCAACTCACTCGTGAAGAAACTGGTGATTTAACACTGGCAAAACATAGAAAATCCACTTTCACTGCGTAAAAGCTACCATGACAAGCAGCACACAGAGAATCGCGAAGTTGGACGCAAAAGACCAATTGAGAATTCTCTCCAAATCATTCATAATCTACAAATTCTCATGTATATCATCATCATCATCATCATCCTCATGTCCAGCCATACAAAAGTCAAAAGTGACATCTACTAGAACAGCCTCAACAAACGTTCACTTTGACAGACAAAAACCGGAAGAACAAATCATTAAGCATTGTTGACAGGGACAGAAATTTCAAAACAAAATAAGCATTCAACACTGCAATCCGCACACCCTGCGCTACTGGCAAGGGAACGGGACAAAATTGAGTAACAAGGCGAAACGAAAGACGATACTCGGGGATAGAACATTCGTACAAATAACAGCCAACAATGCGAATGGTTGGTTAACTCTCAATCCATCAATACAAGAATGACCAGGTCTCCGACTATCACTTTGCAATAAAACGAGAAAGACACCTACACGCACAAAGACACATACGCATATACAATTCTTAATCAGTCCAAACAAGAAATATAAGTGAAACCGAGTCATATTAGTTGCCAACCACACAATCAAATGAAAACCCAGAATGTATATACATGAAAGATTGTAGTGATATTTAATAGTCTCGAAATAAAAGGCAATTATCAATTTTGTTATTAATGTTTTTTGTTCCTAATGATATATATATATATATATATATATATATATATATATATATATATATATATAGAGAGAGAGAGAGAGAGAGAGAGATTTCTGTTATTTATCTTCTTTCTTGGTATATGGCAATTTAAATGTTGAATCTTTGCGCAGTGTTAACCTTCCTGCTGTGGATTGACCACATTTTCTTGTAGGCAATTGATAGCACTCTTAGGTCGGTAAAATCTTGAATGTTGTACATTTTCAGGTGTCTGATTAATGGCCTCGATTGATGGGTTCTCACTTGTCCCTTCTTTTTAAGCCTTCAATTAGCTGATTGTCTGAAAATGACGTTGGAACAAGATTTTCCATTGGTCTTTTTCCAAATTTTCGAGACTTAATTTCCAGTCTCATCTTCAGGGTTGACACAATACGCACAGGAATAAAACACAACTTGTGGCAAATGTGGTATCCTCATTCAAGACAGATATATTTATATTTATTTTAATTCAAAAGTATTTTTAATTGTCTTCCTAATATCCGGTCTTCATACCTAGTCTCTAATACTCAAATGTATACAAAAAATTATCCCTGTCCCCCTCCCCGCACACAACCACCTATTAACACATATGTGTATTCTACTAAAGTGACATTTATCGAATAACTATAAGCAAACCCTATGAATAGACATATACGCATATACATGATGTCTATATTTGTAATTGCTGTTCCCTACGCATAGAAGGATCAATAAAATGTTTGATTTCAATATTGCAGTAATCCACAAATACCTAATCCCATCCTGTTTGCAATAGGTTATAGACAGAGGGAGGTTAATAAAACTGCTGAAAGAATATATAGTATTATTCTATCGTTTGGACAAGACCGAATGCGAAGCCTACAATAACCACAAGTCTCTCAACTAAATATACATTAATACTAATATCCTGTATAAATTAATTTCTCCATTTAAATATCTGTGTCAGAACCATGTACATATATATATATATATATATATATATATATATAGATTAGTACATTTTATATTTATTTAAATTTTATTAATTTACTTATTTATAATTATATATATAAATCCACATCTTATAAAAACATCCATTTATATATACGTCCACACGCTATATCTTATGCATATATAGATAAGCATATAAGCAAAATCATCTTTTATAAATATCTATATATCCATCATATATATATATATATACACGTGTATACACCATATATACAATATGAATATCATACAAGCAACACTGTGGATCCCTCAAAGGATAAATAATATCAGTCAAACGCTTTTGTTTATATATATATATATACATATATATATATATATATATATATATATATATGTATATATATATATAAGCAATGAAATGGGTTCTTTGAAATTCAAGTATCTACAATTCACCCTCAGTGTAAAAGATATTTACTTTACATATAAATTTTTATTTATACTCACAATTAATATGCATATATATGCCGATTTAGTCTCTTGATTCGAAATCAAAAACATAAAACTTAATTTGCATTGCTACTAAAATTTTCGGACCAACGACTGTCAGCCTCTACCAGTTTCGCCGGAGTCGTTGTTCCAAAGAATTGTCTCGCTTTCGAGGAAAAATCACGATTTCTTAGAAGATTATGCTGACTGTTGCCCTAATTTACCATGTTCCTATGCAATAGCTTAATGGAAAGTTCGGAAGAAGGGACCTGCATAGCGAATATCTTAATAAAGAAGACTAGCTTTCGCCATCATACACACAGCGGATTCACAACTGGATATCTTGGAAAAGACATGGTGCTGCAGTCACATGGTCCTGGAATCTAATGTGTGTAGCTTATCTGTTTGCCTAACAATTTATAGCTTTGATGATACATGGAATCTGTTTGGGCGCTTTTTGCAATCTGTTTCGAATGCCATTTGAAACTGCAATCTTATAATGTAAAGTAGTGATCTATCTAAACGTTCCATGGCTTAGTACTACTACCGGCTTAGTTTACCACTTAAATACCATGTTTATTAGCCAAGAAAGATTCTTCAGTAAATTGGCTATTTATAACACAGATTTATTAGTGTACACCAATAAAAATCGGTTGATAAACCCAATCAAACCAGTTTCATCAAGAAATCAACTTACGCTTCAACATTTGCAAGTACTTTGCACCACGCTGTGATGGTCATTCGTTTAGATTGCTGCAATGCAGTGACGTCAGCCCGCCATTGTCTGATCTGTGCACGTACCTCCTGTTCTTTCCTGTCTGTGTCCACCTTCGATTTTTCATCAGCCTGTCTGCCGAATTGGGAGACTGCGGCTTGACGCTCGCCCTTTTCCTCAACCGAGGAGACTTCTTCATGAAGCAGTTTGCTAGGGAATTGATCCCCCTGTTTACCTAAACGAACTGTCTCCATTGCCAGTTGATGGACTGTTCTCCGCCACGCACGAATGCCAGCTGCTAATGCTCGTTCCCAACCAACAAGACCGAAACCTCCGCCGAATACGAGCTGATAGATGGGTTGAACACGCTGTTGTGAAGATACTGTATTTTCATGCCGAAGAGCTCGTTGATGGGCCGGTGACAGGCCAAGGCACATCGACATCCATGTCAGACGCTTAGCATACTTCGGCAGCAATCTTCAAAAAAAGATCAAAGTAAAAGCAACAAGGCCTGATTATTAAATGTCTCTTATTTTAAATAACCAAAATCAAAGGACATTTTCAGACACCTATCTCTGTAAGAACTAAGTGACGGATTGTCTCTCAAATTTAAATTGTTCGCTATCGCAGTCACATAAATAAAAGTTGCATTAATCTATAGTTATATATAGGAGAAAATATATAGGCAATAGTGCAGTATGTGCTGCACACCTAGTAACAAATAAGGCTAGAAGGATATATAATATAGTCAACATGAACGGAAGATACAATTTAACAATAATTGATTGCGCGGGTGGTGGTAACAATGCTTTAAATCAATTTTGCGAGCTTGAAGTAAGCACCAATCCCATTGTATTTAACCAGTCGTCGAACAACATAACAAAACTACTGCCAGCCGCAACGCACTGACGCGTCTCGACCTTCCTTGATCATCCTCAGAGTACGACGGCAAACTGACTATCGAGGATCAAACCGCATTGAACATATATGGAAATCAAATTTAGATATGCGGCTCTCACCTCTGAACGGAAGATATATTGTCATGTACACATGTGGTTCGTACTCAGTATACATTTGGCTTTGATGTCGTATTGTCGAAGACTTTATATGAAGTTAATTCCACTACTGCTTGTATACAAATTTGCATAAGAAATTGCACCGTCCAATTGCCCCACATTTCCCACCAAATATATAGTTGCTAGAGTATTCGTGTTTAAGCACGAAACACATGCTGTCTTTTGTTTATCCTTCTGGTCATATTTAAAACAATTTGTCACTAGGCGCGCAAAACCTAATACACTAAAGCATTTATAAAAGTTCTCCGCAACAAACAGTATCTAACTGTTATATAGTGAATTGGATGCTGTCATGATTACCGCGAAATGTGATAATTGATATCGATCAAGGCCAGAATGTATGGATTTGCTGGAGTAACAGGTGTTCAGAAGTAGTTTTATTTCTTAATTTCGGTGAACTTTAGCATACATCGAAATCCATTCTGCTGGTACCATGTACCTTGTCGTCAACCAATTGCGTTGGTATCAGGTACTGACAAAGTAGACATAAGATTTAAAAGAAACATGTTGCGCGACAGGAAAGAGATAATTTACCTGATATTCGGATTGCGTACCGAAATATTTGAATCCACTGTCATCCTGATTTTTCCTAACATTTTTTATAAAAAACGTTATGCTTAAGAGATCAAAAAACAAGTATAAATGAGGCAGTTTAAATTAATATTTCCACTTGACATATTGATTGTCAACTAAGTGTGTGATGTGCTTGCCATTGAAAAAGACCTCCGTACCCGGAGGTCGAAATATATGGAAAAATCAGGATGACAGTGGATTCAAATATTTCGGTACGCAATCCGAAAATCAGGTAAAGTAGACATAAGGCTTTGTGCATATATTATATATAGTGAGAATAGGGTTTATTACCAGCTCTTATTGATGAGTTGCCAGTAAGCACGAAACGCGTGTACATGGGATTATACCTTTAATTCATGCGAACTTTGGTTTATCCTTCTGGTTCTATTTGAAATAATTTGACACTAGCTGCGCAACACCTAATGCACAATTGCATTATTCTTGTTGGTTTTCATCATTAGTTAACCAGATTAGTCAACTGCATGACGTACAAGATGTAATCAGCCGAAAACTGAATTGGATTAACTTCAACCGTGCAAAAGGCTTTATAAAAAGGAAGAACATTACAAAATCCGTGCTTTGCTAGGCATACCAAAAGTGTTTCCAACATTCAGGGAATAAAGAAAGAAACGAAAGCATTCGAAAAACAGCAATGATGGTGCTTCAATAGGACGAATTATTAGATAGATCAACAAAAAGGAAGTGAAAAATTAGTTCGAGGTCAAGCGATGGCCCAAATATTGCAGACAAGTTTTCTAACAAAGCTAAACAATTAATCTATTCTATTGAATTGCATTTTAAACCACGAGTAAACCTGACAAACTAGTACGTGGAAAAAATATTTCACCAGTTTGTTAAAAACGATGTATATCATATAAATACGATATAATTTGCAGCATCACTTATTTATAAACAATACACGAATTTACGTATAGTTGTTCGCGAGAAAATATAGATGTGTACCTGCGTACTTGCAAACAAACCGATTTTATTTACATACATACATATATAAGCGGACATCTAGATCAGCCCCACGCTGGTTTCCAGAGGAGTCTAGTAAAAAAAAGCCGTATTAGCCAAACCGCCTCAATGAATATAAAACATACATACATGCATACCCAGACACATACAAACATGCACACATACATACATAGAAAAATACATACATGCATGCATACACACATACACAGACACATACATACATTCATACAAAATACATGCATGCATACATACACACAGACAAATACATACATACATACACAGATACATACACACATACATACATAGATACATATATAAAAACATACATACATACATGCAAACGTACAAACAGTCACACTTACATACATACATACATACATACATACATACATACATACATACATACATAAATACATACATACATACATACATACATACATACATACATACATACATACATACATAAATACATACATGCATACATACATATATACATACATGCATACATACATACATACATACATACATACATACATACATACATACATACATACATACATACATACATGCATACATACATACATACATACATACATACATACATACATACATACATACATACATACATACATACATACATACATACATACATACATACATACATACATACATACATACATACATACATACATACATACATACATACATACATACATACATACATACATACATACATACATACATACATACATACATACATACATACATACATACATACATACATACATACATACATACATACATACATACATACATACATACATACATACATACATACATACATACATACATACATACATACATACATACATACATACATACATACATACATACATACATACATACATACATACATACATACATACATACATACATACATACATACATACATACATACATACATACATACATACATACATACATACATACATACATACATACATACATACATACAGACAGACAGACATTAAAAAATTCCTAAATGCATTCGTACACTCATACATACATGCACACTTATATACATACTTGTTTTTGCGTAATTTAATCAATATTCCTATTTTATTTAGTTCTCTTCTTTGCTAATGTACTTTTTGTTCTAGATTGTGCTGGATTCCCAATATTTTTGTTCCTAATGAATATAATAAGCATTCAAGGTTAAAAGTGCAGAACTGGTTTTCGTTACTCCAATATTCGAAAACGATATCTGATGATACAACCAGCTAAAATACAGTTTCATTTCTAAATTCACTAGTCATCTTTAAAATAATACTCTCATCTTCGTCTGCTAGCTGTCGAAAACTTATGCGAAATATTTTTTTCCATGTCTTGCTTCATGCTAATACTATATTTTAAAAAAAATTCGTATTGAAGCTTGAACTGATTTAATTTAATGCAGCAATTAATTTAAAGAAGGTAGTAATGCATAATTCCTGTTCCTTGATCGATTTTTATTGCATACACAATTTACTCTCCTACTAATTATTTATTGCCTATGACATTAGCATAAGCTAATTTCTATTCACTGGCAATACTAATGTTTAATTTAAATACAAATATAAATGCAATTATATTTGTTTTTTATCAACTTCATATATTGTACGATATTTGCAAGTCTGGCTATTGTTAAGAGGTGCCTAATAAGAACGAAACTGGTCTAGTGGTTTAACTGCTTTTATCTCATTAGTCAAGGCTTGATTTATACGGGAAGTATATGTTCTTAAATCCTGCCATAACACTTCGTTTTAATATTATTTTCATATATGGTATTGTGTCTGACTTTTATTAGCGGGCTAAATCGGGTAAGCTCAAACATTGAACTGATGGAGATACTCCTTGTTGAACATCCGAAGCAAATACTGACCACACACATAGATTTTTATAAAACTGATATTTAGATCCAATGTGTGGTTCCATTGTCGTACTTATTAACCAATTGCCTGAAAGATTCGTTCTCGGCTGCAGCCATTCTTGCGAATATTTTGAATGCGTAAAAATAGTAAACTGTTCGTGTAGTTGCACCGCATACGATATCTTAAGAAGTGTTTATTTTATACGACTGATACTTTATAGCAATTTAAATCATAACACTTTTATTCGAAGACACTTACTAAAGTGGCACGATACGGGGCAAGAATTTTTATCATATATGTGCTGGCTGGTTGGAATCTTAGGTTGAAGGAAATAGCCACGGGTTCCATGAAGATACGTTTGAGTGGAAACTTTTATTATCTGAAAAACGAATGCACTCCATGACTGTTGTTTCATAGACGTTAAGTTCTGCGACTCCAGACAAACTTTTTGATGATTCGATTCCTTCCCTCTCTGGAATAAAATACCAACAAAACTTTTATTTAAATGTCATCAAACACTGTGCAAAAGCGATCTGTTTTCGTCGTATTTTTTAACAACATATATTTTTACAAATTTATTCAACTTACCTAAAATTTTCACTTAGTCTTATTGATTTCGGTTTATGTAGCCAATGAGAATCCGATTTCAGCTAATCATCACAAACCCGGCACCCCACCAACGGTGACGGTCGGTAAAACTGACCTCCTTGAAAGGGAAGCAGACTGCGATGAAATGAAAAATGAATGGGCGTCAAGTACAGACAGAAACTCAACACGTGAACGCAAAAGTCAGAAAAATCAAAAGGTTTGTGCTTAAACATTACATTTTTAGTATATCTGCATGCATTTAAGTAAGAGAATACTAAATGATCTTTTACGATATTTCTCGCTTCTGAGGTGTTTACAATTACTTTTGAAGAATAGCGTAACCAATATCAAGTGAACGCAAATTAGACTGAAAGGTAAAACACAAAAGTTAGCCTGAAGAATAGGTGTTACATCATTTACAAATGTGTTTCGTCAAAAACTACATGTTAACACAAAGTTTATTCTTCTATATAAATTATTTATATCTATTAAATAGAGAAATTTGGCATTTCGCGATAGCAATCATCTGTTGTACAGTTGGAGCAATTTGTATTTACACCTACCACCATATCAAGTCTACCCGGTGTGAATAAAAAATTCTACTACTAATGTTATCTAAAGTTGTGATTGTACCGTTGGACGTTCATAAATTTGTATGCGCAGTAGAAGGTTTAATCCACGCACTAACCTCGTGTGTGAAGCATGAATTGAATTTTGCCCCTACGCTAAAATTTAAACGTGTTTTGTTTTGTGAAAAATACGCTACACCTAAAGAACGCTCTGCAATTTTGATTAAGACTAGGTGTACGAGGGCTCTTCATTATTTAGAGTAAATCGCAACAAAGACACTTTATTTAGAACAGTGGAAAGTTAAGACTTGTCCGTGCACTAGCATTACCATGAGCATCTAGATCACCATGCGAAAATTTTTAGTTGTTCCACATATTTGAACTTCACGAAACATATATTACAATTGATGTGTACCTGTTATGTACAGCGTGTTTAATATTTTTTTCCTTCTGGAATACAAATCGCAATCAATTTCATAGAACTCTTTCCATGTGCAACAAGAAAAATAAATTTCATCATTCTCATATTCTTCTCAAGTATCTACACATAAACGTTTCTTTATATATAATGTGAATGGAAAAATAAAATTTTAAGTATTAATCATGGGTAGAGTGAATAACCAAACAATTGCGTGCATCATCTTCAGGCATTGAGCTATAACTGAAGGTGATGCAGGAAATTGGTTGGTTGTTTTCTTATTATTAGCCTTGTCGTGAATTTGGATAACTTGTTTAACCTGTAGTTTTATAAGCTAATTGCCTATCAATCTCTAAAGAGATGTGATTATCAGACACCATTTAATTTGTTTCCACAATCTTTCATACACAAATGAAACTAAAATACTTCTTGCAGGATACTTCCTTACAATTAATGTCGACGACTGCTCTATTACTAATAAATTGATGTGTTTTAGAAAAAAACAAAAATTGAGCGACAAAGATAAATTCTGCTGACCAAAAGCATTTCACTAGCATATCGCTGGCATTTTTGTCATAATCTCTAGGCCACATATTCCTCGTCATAGTCGCAAATATAAGTTCAAGTCAACAAAATTTGCGCATGATCTTAACTTTATTGAATATTTGCACTCTGGTATACCAGATAGAGCACTAATGCTTTGATCATCAACATTGAATTTTTTCGCGCGCAGCCTGTTGGATATTTATTTTTCATTCAACTTATGTACTAAAATGTAAGTGGAAAAATTACGTATAATAAGTAAATGCAGTCAAAAATCAGACTATTTGCATGAGTTTATTAATCACTTAAATTATACAGTCCGATTAAAAACATTTTGTAGTATAAACGTAATACAGAAGTACTTGTCCATGGCCTTCATAAACTCTTAGAAAATATCTACACAGAGCGTCATATGTCACTTTTCGGGTTCACAAAAAGAGAATCATATGCTCAAGAAGGCCATTAAAAACAAATTATTTGTTTCCTCCAATTCATTTCACTTGAACCAATACTTCAACTTCCTTTCTCGACTTATAACATACAAATCATGTTTTTTTTAAAAATTTTTTAAGCATAATTAAATAACAATTTTACTTTAGACAATAAATTTAGTTATTTATTCATCTGTAAAACCTGACACAATGGTGAAAATGAAATGATAATTAAGTATTATTTGAAATTTGATTGCGGAGTGCCAGCTTCATATTCTCCAATGCCGCGTTTTGCTTACGCGGGTAATAGCTTTGCACGGACAGTTTCACAAAGATCCGATTGATCACAATTTTGCAATTTCGTTTTGTCTTCGATTGGGCTGAGTTTTTATTCGTCCCAAACTGGCCAGTAAACAAAGATGTGATAATACCGCATTTCCATTGGAACGAATAAAAACTCAGCCCGATCGAAGACAAAACGAAATTTAAAATTGTGATCAATCGGATCTTTGTGAAACTGTCCGTGCAAAGCTATTACCCCCGTACGCAAAACGCGGCAGTGGAGAAAATGATAATTAAAATGTATTTGTGCAAAATTTCATATAGCACAAACTATTTTACCAAATTAATACGTATATTTTGTCAAAACCTTTTTTTTGTGTAAAACAATTTGGTTTCGAAAACAACAGGTAGTCCTCGCTTGAATTTAAGTCGAAAGATTGCTCACGTTAAAGAAATGTCCTTAAGTTACTAAATTTGAATAACAGTTTAATCTTGTTAGGAAACGATTTACTTCTTACCTAAACTGCTGATTAGAATTAAGCAAACTCCATTTTGTTTTCTAGACATATTGTCTATTCAAAGTTCCAGCGAACTCGCTATTATGCGAATTTAATTGGCACATAGCTATAATAAGCATAGAATTGTGGCTAGGCACATATGATCACATATCAACGTTTTGATGCTCATTTGTCTAAACGACGCTAAATATCCTGATACCTAAAGAAGTGTTAGTTTTACTAGGATAGAGCCTATGTTTATTGATTGGATTGGTTGGTAAACACTCTATTTGTTAGATCAAATTAAACTATACTTTATAGCAAATCATATCATGATGATAAATATAATTGAACAGGTTTTTTGTTTATTTCTCATCGAACATTGCATTCACACTTTCGGTAAGAAAGTACGCCGGTCAATTTCATAGCGTGCAATTTAGAATAAATATAGCAGTGTTTTAAAAACTGCTGCGTGATGCATTTGTATAGAAAAACAAGGAAGTATTCTAGTAACGTAAGATAATACCGGTTGTGACGCTTTTTTCGTGGAATGCCATAAATGAAGATTTTACGACTATTAACTACTATTTCTTTATGGAACCGTCAAGATTTTAATATCTTTAATGTAAGTTGGATTATTTACACAGTTATTTACACATATAACAAAGATCTTCAGTATCATAGCAAAGTTTATGCTTTTCTATTTAAAACTTTGATACGACACTTCGTATATTCATTCAGATTGTAGTACAAAGTACGTTTATTTGACATGACTTTTGTGGATTTTTCAAACTTTTGTGACACTGTTGTATATACTGCAATCATCTTCTCGAGTCAAAATTTCGCCTAAGGGAATTAATTTCAATATGCATACATTATGCGGTAATTAAATTCAGATATTTCTTTTGAGCAAAGATATTTTCTACCAGCGTCACCTAAAAACAAATGATATTGCTAAGATTTATTTGCAAAAGGATAGCGCTTGAATATAAAAGATATTTTATTGCCCCAACAAGCCAATTCTACCGGAAAAGAAAAACATATATGGTAAGTTTAGCCTCATAATTTTACGGGATAAGAATGTTTACATTTACCGAGAGATAAATGTAATTAAATATTTTTCTGTGACTGCAATAAAAAGCAATCAGAAATCAAACTTTCGCTGTTTAAGCGCATTTAACTTTCCTAAAACTTGCTTATGCTGAGATGGACCGCATAGAAAATCATAACGTAAAAAATATTTCTGTTTCGCGTGCGCCAAAATGAAAGGTGTTTCAAAAACAACTCAAACACGAAATTTATCGAATCACCGCGCTCATGTCAAACTAACTTTTGAATGCAAAGAACTTGTGGATATTTATCTTTGACTCGAAACTGCCACCAGATAACTTTTTCAGATCGAACGCTTTCCCAATTTGTACAGCACCGCACAAAATCCAATGCTAACCGATTGTGGAATGGTGTCAATGGTAGCTTTATGAAAGGCAATAAACTAATGTTATATCCTGAATAATTCATGGTCTGTGTTTGATTTCTGTTATCTGCTAGGTTTGACTATAAAATTTTCGTAAATTATCCTCGAATTTTGTGCAACAATTTAATTTGACACTACGGACACCAAATCTGCTCCTTATTTGAAAACTGCTTCATTTTTGTGCTATGATTAACCATATACATATATATGTGTCATTTTGGAATGTGTGCCTCAATAAAATTCATAGTGTAATTCCCATGTGCTACAATAAGTAAAATAATCGGATATATATATATATAATGGATTTGGTTTTTATATCGAGATCGTGACCTTGACTGAAGTAAGTATTTCCTTTATAACAATAATTGATTGCGTGTGTGTTAATAGCAATTACTTAAATCAAGATTGCCAGTTTAGAAGAAAAACAAATTTCATTGTAATAAACGAGTCGAACAACATAGCAAAACTTTCGTCATTTACGCGTACTGACGTGTTTCGTGCTTCTTATTATCATCATCACATTACGACGGCAATCTGACTAGTGAGGATCAAACCGCAATGCTTATATATAAAAAGCAAATTATATTTGAGGCTCCAACTCTATTAGTCTCGTACACATTGTCCTTGCCTGCAAATATCGGCTGAACTATTTCTATACAGTCATGAATATAAATTTTCTGAAACTTTCGCCACACACACACACACACACACACACACACACTCTCTCACACACACACACACACACATATATATATATATATATATATATATATATATATATATATGTGTGTGTGTGTGTGTGTGTGTTTGTGTGTGTTAATTATACAATTTTTAAAAAATGTGATTATCCGGGCAGTGATAGTGGCTACTTAAATCAAGATTGCGAGCTTAAAATAAACAACTGTCGATAAACATTCCAAAATAACCGTCAATCATACGTAGTGACGCGTTTCAATCTTCCACGATCAGCATCAGAGCACGACTTTTTATTGGTTAGCGAGGATAAAACCATAGCGCCTGTTTACGATATACAAAAGAAGTTAATAATCTGACTTCTGCACGTGTAGGTTTCCCTTTTTTAACTGTATTATGGAGTGCAGGCGCTGAGATTATATCTCGTTAAAATTGAATCTGCGGAATTTGATATTGTTTCGTTGAAAAAATGAAGATAAAATGCAACTTTTCGATTCGTGCTTTTATTCCGTGTGGTGTCAAACCTGAAGAAGGTACTAGAAAGGAGGTGTCTGAATGTCCGGAAAAAATCAAAAAAACTTGGTTCAGCTGCATTTGCAAAAATTATATTTGTGAAATATTTAAGATTAACGAGACAAGTGAGAACCTACCGATCAATGAAAAAGACAAACTCTGCACCTGGAAATATAAAGAAATCAAGATTTTCCCTACGAGTTTTAATGTTCCGCACTATCATCTGTTTAATTGCTAAGTTAAGAAATGCGAATAAAAGCTTAGCTGATTTTTCTCGCGTAAAGTAGAAACTTTTCTAATATGACGCACACACTCGTTAATCATCAACAATTTTATTCACTATTATTGCAGTTAATTTCTTCCTTCTTTCTGAAAGGCCAGGGACATTATGAGTGATTCTTAGTTTTGTGTGAGGTCCATGTTTTGATAATTGCAATTGACCAGACGTATTGCCTGAAATGACATTAAACTGTGACAAAATTTGATCTTAGATTATATTTTTGGCTTTGTCAACTTCATTTCTGTAGTCTTCATGTACGGTAGCGCAAGATTCACTACGAGGTTTTAACAAGGTAAAAATACATCTACGAACACATAGCGTCCATGTGGCTATTTGTTTTTGTTAACTAGTTTTAGTGTAGAACAACTAGTACAACCCGCACTATTATATTCCTGATGATTAAATTCAAGCCTTATTTATTTGATAGAACTTCTCTTTTAGAGCTTTTTTCACGTCTTTGTGGCAGATATTCAACCTCTGTCTAAGAGGAGAAATCAAAAATCCAGTAAAAGCACGTTTTAAACGTTTTAGTTTTGATTATACTAATTAATCATTTGGCATTTACTTCCGAGTGATATTATGTCCAGCTCAACTGCGTAAGGTCTTATTCTGTCTGAATTGTAATATGCCACTTCTGCTGGTTGACAAATTATGTGACGACTTTGAAATGCCAGTATGGCAGCCCTCTAGGTCGACTTGCTCAAATTCTTTAATCAAGTTTCATTTTAATCGTAAATTCATTTACCATCTGAATCATTGTAACCATACATTATAGTGATAAAAATTCTCACAACTCAAAATCCGAATTTTATGTTCAGTTTTTGATGGTTTAAACATATATATATATATATATATATATATATATATATATATATATATATATATATATATATATATAGTGTGTGTATGTGTATGTTCTCTATGATAGAACCCACGTAGAAGATATTCCATTAAAATTCATAAGAGTTATTGACTTTATATAGATATTTGCATTATTTCAAAGCACAATATATGAACGGTATAAATAATAATTAGATTTTTTTATTTGAATTTTATGCTCTGTTTATATACTTTGTCTACTTTTATTTAAGCGATTCCTATAATAAAATAGCCTAGATTGGCGTTGCGGGAAATAGACAGTCACGTAGAAACTAGTTTTAAATTTTTGTGTGAATTTTTGGTAGTCATGTTACAATTTTAATTGTTTTTATCATACCATTTATTGAATTGCTATCGAAAGAATTGCAAATTTAGGTTATATCGGCCTCCAATATCTTTCTGTTTTCCGATTTCTAAATCCTATTATTAAAGTCGTAATCCGGCATTTTCCTCTTCAATGGAACTGTGACAGTAGTTTTTGCCGAATTGGGTGGTCGGACATAGCCCTTCGTTATGGAAAATGGACTTTGAGGACGGGTCGGCTATAGGATAGTGGAGTTACTTGTGGTGGTTCACTAGGTGTTGGTTTATTCTCACGTTTTATGCTGGCTAGTCGGTCTGTAGTCGTGCCCTATTTCTGAAGCTCATTGAAGATCGAAACGAGTCAGTACCTGTGATTCACGTTATTTTTTATACGTTTTGCATCAATCCTGAAAACTTGATTTAAATTAATGTTTACGTCTTTGATTTAATGAATCACTCAAAATGTGGTGACTGATATCAATTGCGGTTAATGTAAACTTCTTCTACAGGAATAAATAGTGTTAAAAAATTTTGTTTTACTTAGCAGTGGAGATATCTATTCTGCTATTACATGCATTTAATTTGGATACCTCAATAGGTATACACAATGTATAATGTGGTTGCGGATATTTTTCTCAATATAAACGCCTACAATCTGCGCCATTTTAACATAAACTAGACTGTAAAATTGCTCATATACGCATATTACGCGGAAAAATACACCATTCTTTTCTTTTGCATTACTTAATAAATTCCATGTTGAATCTGGATCTTTGCTTAAGCTCTTAAGGGTTAATCGAATGAAATGTATACAGTAAAAGAATTGCTTCATATGCTTTAGTTTAAATTGACATATCCTCCTAGTCCAATACGGACTTTCTTGGTACTAGACTCCACATACTTGACGGCTCACTGCAGGATAGTTAGTATCTATAAAACACGAGTGTATATGTATTCTTTATCCATAGAATTATTTGTCAAAATGGTACGATTTAGTAATTTAACACATTAAAATCTTATAAATCTTGTAAAGAGGCATGCATATACGCTGAAATATGCAAAACGCCCAAATAATATTGTCCTCTCCCTAAGTTGTAATTGCTGCCACTACATTAAGAATACTACAATCGATCTACAACATTACACAAGGATAATATGATGATGCCCCACCTCTACGTAACTTTGAAATGCATAGTAATGCTTAAACTTTAAATTTTGCTTTCCAGATATATGCAATGCGGATCGATCCTCGCTTTCAGTTTGCTGTCGTACTCTGATGATGATCGTGGAAGGTCGAAACGCGTCAGTGCGTGAGACTGGCGGTAGTTTTACAATGTTGTTTGAAGACTGGTTAAATAAAATGTGATGGGTGTTTACTTCAAGCTCGCAAACTTCATTTAAAGAAATGTTTCCACCACCCGCGCAATCAATTAATGTTTAATGTAAATGAAAATTGTTTGTAGCGTGCGGCGAAGTGCGTCAGTGGTTACAACCACACATTTTAATGCAGAGGTGTCCAGGTTCGAGCCCAGTAGGTGGAAAATTCTGGACAGTACTTGGAACGTTCCCCATAATAACGAAACCTATCTTCTGGATGAATAGCCTATTCTTCATTGTACAGTGATTATTTTATACTGAAAAAAATATATATTCATTGTTCCCTTTCCATGTGCAAAAACAAAAAGAAATTTTATCAGATACAAGAAAGGCTTCCTTCATATCATCTTCTCAGGCATCTACTAATGAACATATCTTTATATATAAATTAAAAAGCAAAACAAGATAGACATATGAATACATGGGGAGAGTTGGAAACAATGGAAACAAACAATCATTTGCGTGCGTCACCTCCAGTTGAAGCTCAATGCCCGAACATGCTTCTTCTGCTTGCATATATCCAGAAGAAGCATGTTCAGACATTGAGCTTAAACTGGAGGTGACGCACGCAATTGATTGGTTGTTTTCCTTATTTCACACTCTACATGTTTACATATTTCTATCTTGTTTTGCCTTTCAATTTATATATAAAGAAATGTTCATTAGTAGATACTTGAGAAGATAATGAGAAAGAAGCTTTTCTAGTATTTGATAAAAAATTTTTGTTTTTGAACATGGGAACGGTACAATGAATTTTATTAAATCTCGCATTTCAAAAGAATATATATATATATATATATATATATATATATATATATATATAGTGAATGGTGCTTATATCAAGATCTCAACTTCCTTTCAAATAATACCTCATTTCTTCTGAATATTGTCGTATTTTTCAATAATTTCATTTTAAGTTGCTTCACATATAAGCATATCTGGGAACCCCTTCAATATTTTATACCATTCATATGAATTTTCCATTTTCATCATTTAAACTAAACTTTTATTGAGCATCGGTATTTGACCATAAGTTTTTTTATTCTTTAGAACCTTTAATTAAGCTTATTTGCACTTTCATATTCAATGTTTGAATGGTTTTCTTGAGTTATGCTAATTGAATATGCAGTAAAATATCAAGAAAACTTATCTGTGGACATGAACTTTTGTTTTGAAACGTAACCTACCTAATTTTAGTATAAATTGAAATCACCTTTATATTTATTTTGCGATCGCTTCTGTCTCTTCGCATTATTATCTTTAAATTTCTCGTTTAAGTTTATACGTAGTCAAAAAAGCGACTCTTTATGTTTCTGACGCTTGATGCGAAACATAAAGTAATGTTAACCTCAATTTTATCTTGATTAGAATTATGGCAATTCTTAATAACTTATTTATGAGCCAGTCGAGCAACATTGTACGACTACAGTCAGTCGTATAAACTGAAGTGTCTCCAACTTCCTTTCCGTCGTAAAAGCCAGGCTAAAGGAAATTAAGCAACAATGCAAATATAAGATCTGAAAGTCTGATAAGAATCTCTCCTCTGTACTAGACAAACAAATTCTTCTTCATGGAAAATTTTCGCTTATAAATTTCTTTATGGACTTCATTTAAACTATTGTTACTACCATCCGCAAAACCCATGGTTGTTAAAAAGAGTTATTTTTCAAAGGATAAGCTAGTCTTAGATACATTTACTCAGGCACTTGAACTATCTGTGTGTAGCAACTGAGAACAATGAAAAATTGAATAAAGTTTGTCTATCCGCAAACGTGTTATAATGTATCTAACAGTGAATTTGCACAGCCGTCATTTAAGTCATTTACAGTGCATTAGAAACAAAAGAGGGAATATTTCCCTTCAAAGATATATTCCGAAATGATATATGAAGAAATAAGAAATATAAACAACCTTAAGGATCACTTAACTTTTGATTAGAACAAAATGTTTGCATTAAAGTTAAAAATATTGTTTTTGTATTTGGTCAAGAAATGTTTGACAATTTGACGATACAATCTCCTTTACGAATGTGTATTTGAGCAGTGATGGGATCAACTTCATATTAATACGTCGAATATGCTACTCCACGGCCAACTCACTACATATAATATATACCCAGTCTTTAGAGTGTACCAACAAAGAGGATTTAAAAAACACCGAAAATCTACCTCGTTCCAACACAGTGGTTTTTGAGATAAACTAACTTTCACCAACTGTAGCACATTTCTGGGAACATACATATAGAGGGTATTTGGCATAGCACCAGCTCATACTGATGAGTCTTCACCAGGTGCGCAACACCTATAGCACAACTGCATGTATATTGGCTCCCCGCATTACCATTATATAACCAATATATTTTAATCGAATGATCACATGATTACCGCAAAATTGAAAAACTAATGTTGACCAAAGTCAGAGTGTAGTGATTTTCTGTAAGAACCAGTGCTCAGACGTGGTGGTAATGCTTAATTTTATTGAAATTTTATCTAAAAAATAACCCGTTGCGTTGGTATAATGTAGAGTCTCAACATTTTCAAACCCATTGATTTGTAACCCTATCAGGCTCTTTAAATAGTGTACATAGCAATTTGGCTTTACAGTCACATTATCGAAGATTAAATGATGTTACCGTCCAGCTGTCCCACATTCCTTGATCAAATATGTAGTAAATATTGGGTGAAGTATCGCTCCTACTGACGAGTCGCCAGCAAGCACGGAAATGATAAGTACATGTGATTGTGCCCTCGTTAATGCTAACTTTGGTTTATTCTTCTAGTTCTATTTGAGCTAATCTGTTACCAGGTATGCAATACCAAACACACAATTGAATTTGTTTGTATAAATGTTATACTAAGACAAAAGAATTTTTTCCATTTTTTGTTTTCTCGTGGTTTCACAGTGCATTGACTGCATTGGAATGATACGAAAAATGTATGCAATACATTATTTCTGTACATACCTAATTTTTACTGTATAAATACATTTTGTAAATTTCTCAATACCTTTAGTTATATTGTACGTAACTATCTTAGTGAATTTATTAATTTATTTAAGTTTTACTTCATATATCTATCTGATTAATATTTCTTTCCCGTTTTGTATTAATTGTTCTATTTCATTATATTTGGTAGATCATATGTGGCTTCAATCAAAATTAATAATTCTTATCCTAAATCTAATACAAATTGATTATGTATTGTCATCCCTATATGAAAATTAGTTTTGCTGCATCTAATCGACATTTCATATGTTTTTCAAGATATATAGCAAACTGATCACACCATATCTCCGAAAGCATGTCTCGAATTATTAGGGGCCGCAAAAATTCACAAGCTCCAAAAAAAATCAATTGTATAATGGTATACAAATCAAAGTGGTTATGTACATAAAAAGGTCATTTAGATTCAACCTTAGATTCATTAAAATTTGCGATAAATAATATTTATGAATTTTGGTTATGTCCCTTTAGTAAAATTTTCCTTCTTTTGCCAATACGGACCAAGCAAGTTTCAAACGTATCAGTACGTGTATACAATTTAAATTGGGTTGTTGTTTGACTGATTTAAAAGCGGATATTGTTGAATTTTTACCTAGTAAATATGATTCAGATAAAAAATTTTGTTATTTCGTACGGTAAGATAAATACTTTTATATTTGCGATCCAGGGTGCTTCAAGAAATGTCAGTGCTGACGGCGTATTATACTTTTATTCACCGATTACGTAATAAACAATGGCCTAAATTGAATGCACTTCTGCAAAATTAACATTTGGCTATTGGTTTTCTAATTTTGAAGACCTTTTATTTGTTAAAGCTACGTCCACATATCCATCTACTCTAGTTTTATTGGTTTATTGGAGAGAATAAACAGATAACCGAAAAAGTTATCAAATTTGGAAGTAAGCTGGTCCTATTAACATAACCCTTGTTGACAGAATCACCAACATATCCTTCATTAGATACTGCTTGTTGCGGAGACCTAATACATATGTAATAGTGTATTAGGGTTGCGCTCCTAGTCGCATATTAGTTCAAATAGAAATAGAAGGATGAACCAAATCAGCATGAAAGGAAGGTATAATTTCATATACACATTTGTTTTATACCTAATGGCGGCTTATTGGTAAGAGCTGACATTTCGATCTATGCCTAATATATATTTGGGTGCGGAATACGGGACGGTAGGAGATTGTACAGTCCAATTGTCCCACATTCCTCACCAAAATATATTAGGCATAAAGCGTAACACCGACTTCTACAGACCAACCACCAGTAAACACGAAACAAATGTGCCCATAACATTGTTTTATCCTTTCGGACCTATTTGAACTACTTTTTACTAGATGTGCGACATCTAATACAAAATTGCATATTTTTCATTATCCACACCTATAATGATTTTTTGTTGTTCAATAAAATTCTTTGCGTTTGCCTTTGTTAACTATAATTGTAAAACTTCAAATTCCTAATTATTTTCTATTTCAAATACGCCCAGCAAATGTACTAGATGTCGATTATCGAACGTGAAAAACATAATCTGCTGTTAAAATCTAGCTATTCACAGCAATATCAAATACTTTATTACAATTTGTCGATTTTGGAAATATGCCTGACATGCAACCAAAAGGTAAATTCGGTTCACTTTATAACCCGTTCCTGAACTAACGCGTCTAATCAGCTGTGGTTCTAGCACTTTTCTGAATACTTACATATGCTAACACATTTTTTTTACTTGGTGTAACTTTTAATATTTTCCTTTATCTTTTTTATTAATCCGTATATTAAATGTGAAAAATAACTTAAAATTAGTGGCTTTTCGGTGGCTCTATTTAAAGCTTTTACTTTAATGCTTAATTCAGTAACCGTTTAAAACATAAGAAATTAAAGAGACTGAGCGCTTATTTTAAATTTATCATTTTTAACGTTTTCGACATTCTTCCCTTGACGACTATTGGCCCTATTGCGTAAATGAGAAATGCTGCATTATGAATAGTGTATCGCAAGCTTTAATGTTTTTTGCCCGTTTTTGAATCCGTTCTGGTATTTCTCCTTTACATTGCCATCTAGCCTATCAAATTTCTAAAACACACAAAGCAGTTTAAACTTTAACGTTTTTTAAGTAACAATAAATTAGTTTGTACACAGCAAGAAAGTCATGCCAAAATCAAGAAGACGCCTGTTTTGTGTGCTTACTGGAGCCAGCATTAAAAAAGTGTTTAGCAAAGCCATATATTTGCACTGTCGGTGTAGATAAAATTGTTCAAGGTATAAAGTTCAATTTATAGACTAGGCCAGCTTTCCTTTCATAGGACGCTCATCGGTAGTTGCCTGATTTCCCCCAGCCGAAATTTGAACCACAGATTACTTACTTGATTTTTGCATATCCTCCGAAATCGACAGAATTCTTGTGTTGATTGCAACTTTTAATTATAAAAACAATATAATGGTTTTTGGAAGTCTTCCTTTCAGGTAAACCTAATACCTATTAATTTTTTCCTGAAGATCCAACAAGCTATATCTGATCGTTCACCAGAATGTGTGTGTCAGTTGTATTGAATAAAAGTATCGAGGCAGAATTTTAGAACGATCCTTATATTATGTTTAATTAATGCTAAAAGAATAAATACATGAATTCAAATCATGTCATTAGTCTCTAATTTACTATCGTTTCCTCAGGTCGTTTGTTTTCTGACATATTATAACATTCGAGGGTTTCTAGTCACAACATTTGATCGAAAGTAAAACAAATTATAATCCGCCGGAATTATAAACTGATAATAAATATAAAGTAGCATTTAAATTAAAATTGCAAGCTATAAGTTACTCCAGTTGCTCAGTGGATTAATTTTAAAGCTGGCACAAGGCCCTTTTAGTTGGAACATCATCCGCTGAATGCTCAATAGGGCGAAATCCGATCAACTGTTTAAATTGTATATTGCTTTGTATGCGACGACATGTTTATGCGAAAAATGTTTTATATGGTAAAATCCTAAATTAAATATATGTGGATAAATATACTTTACTAACAGATGCAATATTTATTTTATACTGACGATATATAGATACCCAAAATCGGTACATTAGACTGAAAATCAATATATATATATATATATATATATATATATATATATATATATATATATATATAATTAATTAATAATAAGCTTTCTAGCACAATTGTGATTATATAATTTTTTCGACTTATTATGCACGAAAGACGTACGGTTTCGTTTTAATGGAAGCATCTACAAACAGACTGATGGTATGGCAATGGGAAGCCCAATTTTCTCCAATGTTGGCTGATATTTTTCTAGGGCACCTAGAGAACACATCATTAAAGATGGACATAAGTAAATGTGCTCAATATATACGGTACGTAAATGATATATTTTTTGTCCTTAAGAACATGTCGCAATCACGAACATTGCTTCGAAGTTTCAACAAAGCACATAAGAATATCGGCTTTACGTCAGAGCACGAGAAAGGTGATTGTCTGCCTTTCCTAGATATACTATTAAAGAAAGAAACTAAGGGTAAATTAAACAGAACAATTTACCAAAAACCAACATGGTCTCCACAGTATTTGCATCACAGCAGTTTTTTGCCAATTCAATATAAATTATCAACAGAGTTGACAAGTTGGTTAGTCAAGATTCAAAATAAAATGAATATAATAAAGCAATTAACGATTTTATGTCTAATGGCTATCCCAGACAATTAATTGAATCAATTATTAAAAGGGAATTAAACAGAAACGGGCGTATTACGTATCAGAATAGAAAACAGTTCATCTGAACATCCCATTTAAAGGGGATGCAGTTTCCCGAATGGCACAAAAAAAGTTGAAGCAGCATTAACACACACATTTAATGCAGCTAAAATGCGAGTATTATTTAGGGTAACACACTTTCCTTTGCCATCAATCAAACAGAAACAGCCGTTAATGTCGATATCAAATATTATTTACCAATATACATGCGCAATTTGTCGATCAACTTACGTAGGCCGATCGACCAGACGGTTAATTACTCGAATGAGAGAACATTGCAACTTGAACGCCTGTTTTAAATCAAATGGTGAATACACGTCTGCTATTGCGCAACACATCATCGAAACATCGCACGTATGTTCTCCAGACGTAGCATTCAAAGTAATTACTAAATGCAAAAACAAAAGGGAGCTAGCCACATACGAAGCCTTATGGATAAACAAATTGCAGCCGGATTTATGCAAGCAGAAGAAGCACGTACAAGCATTGAGCTTGAACTGGATGTGACGCACGCAATTGATTGGTTTCCGTTTTTCACACTCTTTATGTTCACGTATTTCTATCTTGTTTTGCTTTCCAATTTATATATAAAGATATGTTCATTAGTAGATATTTGAGGAGATTATGCGAAAGAAATGTTTCTTGTATCTGATAAAATTTCTTTTTGTTTTTGCACACAGGAAGGGTACAATGAAATTTTTCAATATTAACTGAGCATTGCGTATGGTGGCAAAGTAATTTTATCTAGAAGACCGGTTTCGTCCGTATCGCGCGGTCGTCAACTACATTTGTAGTATATGCAGCTCAAACGGGGTTACAACTGTTTCGTAGTTTGCGATTGTACCCACTATGCAATCACACAGAATCACACTATACACCATTTTCCGCTTTAATTTAAATTCAGTTTTTCTTTACCCTTTTCTTATATATATATATATATATATATATATATATATATATATATATATATATATATATATATATATATATATATATATAGGCGTGTGTGTATATGTGTAAGTTGTGATGTTTTTTTAGAAATTTGATTGTGTATTCGGCTTCATAATTTTATCAAATTTAACTTGTTAACAAGAAGCGCGTAAGTCGATATATATACCATATTTTACATACTATCTTTTATCTATGTTAAATTTTGTTTACGATACACTGGCTTATTTATTTATGAATTAAAATTTAAATTTTTAAGATGCATTATTAAAAAACTTAATTTAATATCTCAATTACGATCTATAGTATATCTAGGTCATTGAAATATGGCATAATAGGCTAACAGATGTTATGGTGACCAATGTGCTTGATTAAACCTCTTTTTCAAACGAAGTTAACTACAATATAGTTGAAAAGTGTAAAACGTCCTTTTTACTTTACACCAAAAATGAAGATTTGTACAGATTTTTTCTCTAAATTTTTGTTCGAGCACTTCTCATATGCACGCCGCCACAAGGAAATGCATTTCAATCTTATCTAATTACCAGTAAATTGAACTTTGCATTGCAGATCGCGTTATACAATGTAGAATTATAATTGTTCTGGCCCAAGCCGATGAGTAGCCCGTAGAACCACTATGACCACTTATGGGACTATATCTTTGTCAATGCCAACTTCGACGTTTTGCGTGGTTATATTTGAACTGAGCCGTTCCGTGTTGCGCCCTATCTTAAATATATAGCATTAATCAATTATATATATATATATATATATATATATATATATATATATTCCAGTTAAAATAAGATAGTTTAATTTTAACTAATTTAGTTTTTATTTAGTATTGTGCGCATGGTAAATGTCACACAACACAATTTTCCACTAGTCTGAGCAACGTGAGGTAGGCCGACAATGATTAATTATAATGCATTAGTCCTGGAGCTTAAAATCGCAATCTTTTAAAATATGTGAAAATCGTGGAAGTGCTTCATACAACGCAAAATTCACACTGCTCCAGCATAAAAGCGGATTCATGTGTAACTTTGCGTGGCATTATGTACTGTTTATGAGATATACAATTTTAATATCACAGTAGGATAGCTATTTAGCAGATTCGAAAATTTAATCACAAGCCTGTATTAATTATTAACTGCTTTTCAATATTAAAGTTTACTTTTAATAAGCTAAACTAAATACATTTAAAATATCAATTCTACCACATTCTTATGGGATAAGTTTTTCCCAGTTCTGACCAGAAACTATTATCTATCGACGTCGATTTGATATGGTTTATATTGATATTATTTTGATTTAGACAAACTTTGGTTGACTATTGCTTTGGAATCTGGTGCTCTTACCACTGAGCCATCCTGCCAAACACTACCCACAATTTTCAGTTATATACTACCTAATGTTTCTCGGTCAGTCTTTGTTTAGGTGGAGCTCATATGGCATTCATTTAAGTCCAAAGTTCCAACTAATCATCCGTTGTCTGTCATTATTAAAGAGACACCACACTACGTGGGAAGTGGTAGTGAAATGAACATTTATATAATTAAATGAACATTGGTTATGCGGGTGGTGATAACAAATACTATAAGCAAAGTTGCAATTTCGATATAAACACCTGACGTATTATGTACATACATTTGTCAGTATAAACTAAGAATTGTATAGCGTAGAAAAGGAAATTCATTCAGTAGACCGGTTTCGTCCTTATTGGGATCTCATAACGCACTGGCCGGTATTTTACGTGGACAGAGCTTGAACCTTGACAATTCTGCTTTGGAATCTGTTGCTCTAAGTGACATTAGTTAGTATGTAACTGAAAATTATGTGTAGTGTGCGTCACGAAGACTCAGTGGTTAGAGCACCATATTCCGATTCAGACGTGCCTAGGTTCGAGCACTGTCCGCGGCAAATTCGGACCAGTACAGGATGAGTTCCCAATCAGGACGAAACCGATCTACTGCATGATTTTTCTTTTATACACTATAAAATTCATAGTTTATACTGACATATATTTATAATTAATGCGTTAGGTGTTTATATCAAGATCGTAACCTTGATTATAGTAATTTTTATCACCACCCGCGCAACCAATGCTCGTTTAATAACTATTCATATCGTGTTTGATAAAATTTACTTATAAATGATAACTGTTTGCTGACAGATGCGCGTTTGGCATCCAGCAACACCCTACAATTCCAAATTAGCCCTTAGAACTACAGATATTTTTATATGAACGAATTTATTTTAAAAGACATTCTTCTATTTTTAGGATCGATCAATAATATGAACTTATATGTGAAAATAATCTCAGATACTTTATCAATCAATTTAAAATTCTACTAATTTTATGCAATTGACAGAAAATGAATTAAGAAGAGCCATTTTTGAAATCTGAATTCCTACATATGTTCTGTTTAAATAAAGATTCTCTCTGGTCTTGAAAGATTTTATTTGTGCATTTATCACTTCGATGAAATGTTTGTTTAGAATTCTAACAATGGTTTGATAAGGAAATAGCAATGTTAGCGATTAAAAATCTTTCTTTGGCGAAATTCATCTTTTGAATTTATCATATTAAATTAGTTGAAAATTCCTTATTGATATGCTCCAGTGGAACAGTCATTGGGGAAAATGGTTTTAACACGTCATCGTCGAACTTCAATTTCAGATTGAAAAAGAGGCACCGCTTGGACTACCGTTTTTTTATTGCAAATTTGTAAATTTGATTTTCATATATATCCAATGCCGTTTGATCCTCGATAGTCAGTTTGTCGTCGTACTCTGATGATGATCATGGAAGGTCGAAACGCGTCAGTGCGTTGCAGCTGGCGGTAGTTTTGTTATGTTGTTCGACGACTGGTTAAATACAATGGGATTGGTGTTTACTTCAAGCTCGCAAACTTGATTTAAAGAATTGTTACCACCACCTGCGCAATCAATTATTGTGAAATTGTATTGCCTATACATGTATATGTGGCGAAAGCTGCAAACAATTAATGTTCGTGACTGCATAGAAATTGTGCAGCCGAAATTTCCAGCCAAATTTAATGTATGCCAGATTGCTAGAGGTGAGAGCCGCATATCTAACTTTAATTTTCATATATATTCAATGCGGTTTGATCCTCGATATTCAGTTTGCCGTCGTACTCTGATGATGATCATGGAAGGTCAAAACGCGTCAGTGCGTTGCGGCTGGCGGTAAATTTGTTAAATTGTTCTACGACTGGTTAACTACAATGGGATCGGTGTTTACTTCAAGCTCGCAAACGTGATTTAAAGAAATGTTTTGAAATTGTCAGATATTTATAGGATAGTTATTTGCTCAGTTTTACTTTTCAATTCCTAGCCTAATTACTGACGTTGGATGAAAATCAGTATTTCGAAATCAGTAATAAAATGAAGCCTTACATTAATAAACGTAAAACATAGGGAGTCGAAATAAGGCAGATTTCGTGAAATATTCAATGCTAGTGGTTACCCTCGTAAGTTAATATCTAAAACTTACGAATTTTGTAAACGAAGGTGGATCCTAGGATCATGACTTTATCGAACTCCAAACTAAGAAGAAAATAATAAAAAATACCATTAAAATATAATAAAAGATACGTTTTAAATCAACCATTTAACCTGGACATCAAAATGCCTTACAATAAAGAAAATATAAACAATTTGAAACAGCAGGTATGTATGAATTTTCATGCAATGAAGACATTCCCATGTTTTTTTGTGACAACACACTCCAAATCTAAATTAGAAGAGGATAAAATAGAATTGTTTACACGTATGGATATTTTCTTAAATGTGTTCTTGTTCGTTATTCAGAGGAGAAAGACTACGCCATTAACTGGGATGCTTTTCAACGCATAGCAATAGGCGTTCTTAACAGAACTATATCGGTTATTGAATATTTTTAAATAAAATCAAGAGATTAAATTGTGAGTGAAATAACGGTTTAAAAATCGCTGTTCGATTTCGAACAGCATTAACTTATAGTAGGGAAAGAGGACGGCACAAATCAGTATCGGACACTAGTTCCAGTAAAATAATAAAATTATTGTATTAAGATTAGCGCAATAATTGGATTATAAGCCTATGATATATTTTCGATCCTTTTCTTTAAGTTTTCATCATATAAGTGTTATTTTATTGTATCTATTAACATAAAAACAATTGTGGAACTTTAATTTTAATCGGTTAATTTCCTTACAATCTTCTTTCTATTGTCTGATAACTTTCTTCATTTTCTTGTCTAACCTCCAATTATTTTACCTCACATATCAATGAAGCTTTCTATTTAACAAATGTTTTTATCACATTCACTGACATACCTATACAAACGTTGGCTTTTCATCACTTCGCTTTGCATCTAACTACTGCGGTCACCCTTGATTACATCCTTTCCAATGGAAGAGCACAAAAATTAGTCGGATTCGCAAAAATGGTAAATTAACAAGCAACCACTTCAGTTTAACTGAGTCGGATTTACATGTTTATGCAGTTATATTAAATTGAATAATTACCAGAAATAAGGTTTTCCAATCTACAGATTACATCTTTTCCAATGGAAGAACACAAAAATTATTCGGATTCGCAAAAATCGTAAATTAACAAGCAACTACTTCAGTTTAACTGAGTCGGATTTACATGTTTATGCAGTTATATTAAATTGAATAATTATCATAAATAAGGTTTTCCAATCTACAAATTACATCTTTTCCAATGGAAGAGCACAAAAATTAGTCGGATTCGCAAAAATGGTAAATTAACAAGCCACAACTTCAGTTTAACTAAGTCGGATTTACATGTCTATGCAGTCATATTAAATTGAATAATTACCAGAAATAAGGTTTTCCAATCTACAAATTACTTCTTTTCCAATGTAAGAGCACAAAAATTAGTCGGATTCGCAAAAATGGTAAATTAACAAGCAACCACTTCAGTTTAACTGAGTCGGATTTACATGTTTATGCAGTTATATTAAATCGAATAATTATCAGAAATAAGGTTTTCCAATCTACAGATTACATCTTTTCCAATGGAAGAACACAAAAATTATTCGGATTCGCAAAAATGGTAAATTAAAAAGCAACCACTTCAGTTTAACTGAGTCGGATTTACATGTTTATGCAGTTATATTAAATTGAATAATTATCAGAAATAAGGCTTTCCAATCTACAGATTACATCTTTTCCAATGGAAGAACACAAAAATTATTCCGATTCGCAAAAATGGTAAATTTACAAGCAACCACTTCAGTTTAACTGAGTCGGATTTACATGTTTATGCAGTTATATTAAATTGAATAATTACCAGAAATAAGGTTTTCCAATGGAAGTACGCAAAAATTATTCGGATTCGCAAAAATGGTAAATTAACAAGCAACTACTTCAGTTTAACAGAGTCGGATTTACATGTTTATGCAGTTATATTAAATTGAATAATTATCATAAATAAGGTTTTCCAATCTACAAATTACATCTTTTCCAATGGAAGAGCACAAAAATTAGTCGGATTCGCAAAAATGGTAAATTAACAAGCAACCACTTCAGTTTAACTGAGTCGGATTTACATGTTTATGCAGTTATATTAAATTGAATAATTACCAGAAATAAGGTTTTCCAATCTACAGATTACATCTTTTCCAATGGAAGAGCACAAAAATTATTCGGATTCGCAAAAATGGTAAATTAACAAGCAACAACTTCAGTTTAACTGAGTCGGATTTACATGTTTATGCAGTTATATTGAATTGAATATTTGCTAGAAATAAGGCTTTCCAATCTACAGATTTGGCACCAATTTACCTCTGACCAGAATATCAGCTGAAAGAAACCCATGAAGTCATGTAAGTAACTTTATTGCAGCTTACGCAATACATATATAGATCATTCAATTAAGCAATTATTAAATGCACGGGTGTTTATAACATTTATTTAAATCAACTTCGTGGAGTTTACGTAAAAATAAGATAAATCAGTTTTAAACAGTCGAACGAAATACAAAGTTAGCCTCAGTTGCACTCACTGGTGCTTTACGCATTTTAAGCTGCCACAGTCATCATCAGAGCACAACGGGAAACTGACTTACGAGGATCAGACCGTAATAAATATATAAAGTAGAACAATCATGGATTCGGCTCTCAATCCTAGAATTATAGCATACATTATACTTGACTGAAATGTCAGCTGCATTATCAATTTGCAATGGCTGTCACATTCGTACACATGCTTCAATTATGCAATCAATGACTGCACGGAAAGTGAAAACAAATACTTGGCTTTGCTGATAATGCAAAATCTAGTTCGGTAATTTAATGCTCACAATCTTTTGTTGTTACATCCTTGTTTACAAATGTTCAAATTGAAGAAATCATGCAGTAGACCAAAACATATTACCACCTCCATTGCAAGGTCACACTCTATGCAAGCTTATCTTACTATGCAGGAAAAATGTACAGTTTTGTTTTAATAGAAACATGTATAAACAGATTGATGGTGTGGCCATGGCGATACTCCTATTTCCAGTGTTGGCTGAGATTTTCTTAAGCAATCGCGAAAACATAATTAAAGAATGACAGAGGTAAATGTGCACAATGCATGCGGTACGTTGATGGTATCATCCTTGTCCTTGAAAACAGGGCGCAATCAAAAATGTCACTTCAAATTTCAATAAAGCGCATAAGAATATCAGTTTTACACCAGAGCATGAGAAAGATTATTGTCTGCTTTTCTTAAATTTACTACTAAAGACGGATAGTAATGTTAAATTAAGTAGAACAATTTTCCATTATCATGAATTGAAAGATTGGTTAGTCCAGATTAAAAAGGTACCAAATATATACTGAAGCAATATTCAATTTTATTTTTAATGCCTATGCTAGACAATTAATTGCACCATTCATTAAAAGAGGAAGTCAAAGTAATCGGACGTACTTGGGATTAGACAAGAAAGCATTTTACCTGAGCATTCCATTTTAGAGGATGCTTTTTCCCGAACAATAGAAGGTAAACACCTGACCCATTAATTACTTACATATATCAGTATAAACTAATAATTGTATAGTATAGAAAAGGCAATTCATCCAATAGACCGGTTTGGTCCTTATTTGGAACTCATCATGTACTGGCCAGAATTTGCCACGGACAGGAATCGAACCTGGGAACGTCTGCTTCGGAATCTAGTGCTCTAACCGCTGAGCCGTCCTGCCGCACACTACACTGTACACAATTTTCAGTTACATACTAATTAATGCAACTTGGTTAGTCTATTTTTCCTTTAGGTGGAGCTCATATGGCATCCATTAAGACACAAAGTTCCAACTAACCATCCCAAATCTGTCATTACTGAACAGACACCACACTACATGGGAAAGTGGTATTGAAATGAACATTTATATAATAAACTGTCCGCGGCAAATTCTGGCCAGTACATGATGAGGTCCCAATAAGAACGAAACCGGTCTACTGGTTGAATTGCCTTTTCTTAGTTTATACTGGCATATGTAAGTAATTAATGGGTAAGGTGTTTATATCAAGTCCGCAACCTTGATTATAATAATTGTTATCACCACCCGCGCAACCAATGTTCGTTTAATAAAAAGTAAAGTTGAAGCGGCATTAACATGCACATTTAATGCAGCTATACCACGAGTGTTATTTAAGGTAACACACTTACTTTTACCAGCAATCAAAAAGGAACAGCCATTAATGTCGAATAATTACAAAATGTAATAACATAATGTAGTTAGCCACATACGAATATTTATGGATTAACACATTGAAGCCGGATTTAGGCAAACAGGTGAAGCATGCTCAGGGATTAGACTTGAACTTTGGGTTATTAATGCAATTTATTGGTTGTTTCCTTACACTACTATTTCTCCATGTGTACGTTATTCTATTTTATTTGGCCTTTCAATAAATATTTATGATTCATTGTTCCATTCCTATGTGCAAAAACAAAAAGAATTTTTTTCAGATACAAGAAACGCTTCGTTCTCATTATCTCCTCAAGTATCTACTAATGAACATACCTTTATATATAAATTGTAATGCAAAGCAAGATAGAAATATTTAATCATAGAGAGATTGTGGAAAAACGGAAACCATTCAATTGCGTGCGTCACCTCCAGTTTAAGCTCAATGCCTGAACATGCTTTTCTGCTTGCATAAATCCGGCTGCAATTAGTTTATCCATAAGGCTTCGTATGTGGCTAGCTCCCTTTTGTTATTGCATTTAGTAATTATTTTGAATGCTACGTCTGGAGAACATACGTGCGCAATTGCAGACGTGTATTTACCATTTGATTTAAAACAGGCGTTTAAGTTACAATGTTCTCTCATTCGATCGGCCTACGTAAGTTCATCGACAACTTGCGCATGTATATTGGTAAATAAAATTTGATGTCGACATTAACGGCTGTTTCTCTTTCATTGCTGGTAAAGGCAAGTGTGTTACCCTAAATAAATGTGCGTGTTAATGCCGCTTAATAGATTTTAATTTGTAGATATGAGAAAGAAATGGTTCTTGTAGCTGATAAAATTTGTTATGCGTTTTACACATGGAAAGCGTACTATTAATTTTATAATGGCTCGCATTCCAATAAATTATATATATATATATATATATATATATATATATATATATATATATATATATATAACATTGTATAAGGTATTGTGTTACTAGTAAAAATTAGTTAAAAGGGAACCAGAAATATACAACAAAGTCAAGATGAAGGAAAGGTATGTTCTCAGGTGAGCATGAGTTTCGTGTTTACTTGCGATTCATCATTAGGAGTCGGAAATATACTGTCCATATTTTATATTTGGTCAAAAACAGTTAGCCAAAGTCATTGTGGTGGAACCATGTACAGATCCGCTAATTGAAAACCATTGCGTTGGCCCACTTTATATATTGAGTAGGTATTATAAATAGCGTTTTGGCTTTTAAGTCACATTTGCGAAGACTTTATATCGAGTATATTGCTACTTGAATAGACATTCATAAAGGGTAGTTTGCCGTCCGATTGCCCAACATTTGTATAACAAATTTAAACTTGTTATATGGTGTAGTGTCCAAACCTACCAGTGACTCTCCAGCACGCACAAAACGCATGTATACACGATAATATAACATTTTGTCACAATGTTTATTGTATTTACCTGTATTTACTTTTGAACTAATTTGGTACAATTACAAAATAACTAATAAAAAATTGCATTTATATCATCTCTCTGCGAGAAAGAAAATATATCTATCATATAGTTTTCCTTGAACTTTGATATTATTACCACGACATATGATAATTTATGTTGATGGAGGCCAGAGTATACGTTATTATTGGAAATGCAGTTGTTCATATTTGTTTTTTATTCTTAATTTTGGTAATATTTACTCTGTACTAAACCATGCTTTTTGTGCTCTTTAAGGTATGCTGCATATTATAAATTGTTAGTTACCTTTAAAATATTAAATATTCAACGCCTGCCTGGATGGTGAAAATAATTATCTAAATGAAGGTCGCAACGTCAGGATTGAACACCAGTCCCATTATGTGTATTGGAATTGGTGTTTATCTTTAACACATATCCTTTAATATGTTAACTTTAAAGTGGACTTTTCGAAGACTAGATGAATTGAACATCATTACTGCTTGAGCACACGTGCGTTAGGGAGACTGTACTGTACAACTTTCTTATGTTTTTTACCGAATATGTATTTAGATATATTGGATATATTGGCTCCTATCTCTGCAAGTGCATGTGCAAATTTGAATATACCTTGTTCGTTCTTACATTTGCTTATCATTTTGTTATATTTTAAATGATTATGAAGATATAACAGTGTTGTAGAAATACATATTTGTATTACCTTTATTAAATAAATTTACTAACATTTAACCTTTCCAAAATGTGTTCATGTGATTAAGCTAAAAGTCATCGCCATCATGAACTTTTCTTAACCATACTTTCCCGTCACCACTTTGACATTTTATAGTGTGCGCTACGCGTAATTAACCTTTAATTATTAGTGTAAAATTAAGCCATCTATTGAATTTGGATTCATACATATAGAAAAATTGTAAAATTAAAATATATAAATGTCAGTAATTCGTTGTATTCTTAAATTGAACACAAGTCAAGAACATTTTCCATCAGAAAAGATTATGCCATTTTATGCAAATAATATAGTGATGGGATATTCAAACCAAAAGGTAAACAATAAATAATGCTATGCCGCTAGGTAAAACTAATACTGTGGTTCAGATATTTCATTTCATACTTTTGAAAACTTATTTATTTAAGCAATACTGGAAATTTGCAGATAAATAATTAAAGGAATATAACTTGCATGAAAACAAAAATTTGTCACTAAACATGCGTACTCAAAGCAATTTTAGACAAGCCATTTCATTCTCACTAGAACTCAATTCGCTCGCGATATCTGGTTCAATTCCGAGAATCAAGAGGCTTTGAGTGGTTTGACCTACATGAATTATGCAACAATGAGCAGGAATCAGGAAAAGCACACGCTCAAGCACACACACATCACACACACACACATACGGCCAAACAATACGCAAGTTTATATTTAAATTATATACGAACCTGTTTTGTTTTTGGTATGAGTGTTTACTGTTCTGCAAACAGTAGCTTCCGCTACTCGCCAAATGGTATTTGTTTCGTTCTATGAGGACACCTAGTAATATAATGGATTTGGAGTTGGATTATTTCAAGCATCATCTTTAGCTAATGCGGAAAGTTTATCCAATTTGCCAATTGTGTTTATTCAAAAATGCTCTTGAATTTGCTTCTTCAGAAATCGTTCAGTACCGCCTACAGGTCGATTGCAGGGGGCTTAGCTTATCCAGCTATTCATAGCAGGTATTTTGGTGTAGAAACAATCAAGAGTTCTCTATTATGTATCCGAGTTGTCAATGCTTCTTTAATTCTTCGAAGAAATATATGAAAGGCATATTAAAATATCTCACCTTTTGGATGGATACTGCTTTATTGATTTTATGCCGTCGTTTTTTTATACTCCATACTAATCGTATTGAATAACACAAATAACTCATACGGGTTTTCTGTTGATTATTTTCTACGTGTTCACAGCTGTCTGTTTCGAGGTTAGCAAGATGAATTGGATAATTCTTTTCCTTTTTTTGCCTGTAATATTTCAATGTCCTCAATTTTTATTCATTCGACTGACGATGCATTTTAAACTTTTCACGCTTTCCTTCATCCTTATGCACATTCATGCTACAGTAGCAGAATGAACGAGTTTCAAAGAAAACTGACTTAATAAAGCCTAATTTGACATAATAACTGTCAATTAGTTAAGTTTCAATCGCATGTATAGAAGTGATATTTTCGAAGAGAACAAACAATGACTAGTCGAGAAATTGATTAATTTGGATTAACAGGCTAATTCATTTTATGAATATTATTAATAACAGGCATATTTATTCATTTAAGCATTCACGGAACACCATTTAATTCAGTAATTTAGTTGGATGTTAAGCTTTCACCATATGCATTTACACTAGTGTCAGAAATATACTTTTTTAAATTTTTTTGCGGGCGTTTTCGAATGCCCATCTTCTCATAGCATAGTGTTTCGTTGAATTAATTGTTGCAAATAAAATTTCAAACTTTTTTTGAAATTTCAACCAACTCTACGGTTTCGACTCTGCTCGTTATAATCAAAGAACGCCGTGTCGGATATTGTAGGTTATTTTAATGTTCTGGAATTAAAATGTGCGCGGTTTTGTCTAAGGCAACATACAGTTGATCCAAATTTAAACAGGCGTCTAAATTTTCGCGTCGTAAAAGAGCTGATTAACGGGGAAAATAAAAGGCTTTCCTCCTTTGTGATTAATAAGATTTATGTTGTTAGATACGAGTTCACATATAAATTTGTAGGCGTATGAGGCCGTGTATGGGAAGTTGTTACCTGCGATGTTGAAGTGATTAATGCTTCAGGGCTGTTTATTCTTCAGTTAATATATTTTGCTCTAGCAAGGCATAAGCGTTTTTTTAATCTTACATAAATGAGTGGTTTTAACTCACATTTTGGCTGTTACATCACACTGTTCTTGTGATAATCTTAACAGAGTGGGCTGCGCAAACTGTAGTATTATTCCTTTTTCTAGTTGTCCGGCTTCGGTAACTATGAGTTATAATATCTATATCGGTTATGCAACTGCTTTTTGTTCAATCTTTTGCCTGTTCGGTTAAAGTTTTGATGATGCTGGTTCAAATGAATTTTGAATTTATCTTCGAACTACATTACATTTTTGGTTTTGAAGTTTATCGCATGATTACAAACTTGACTGAAATAATAAATTCACTTGTTAGTCTATTAAGGTTGAAGGTTTGCTGCTTAACAGAAAAGAACATTTTATGAGTAATTATTTTTCAGCCTATTCGTTTAGAATAAGGATATATGCTTAGTTAGCCTTGTGGCCTTATTTTTACAAAGTGATCCAAAATTGCCAAATCTATCGGAAGTAAATGTTGACGAGTTGCTTTCGCGAACATTTATTATGCGATCAAACGACTTTACATGTAAATATGCAACATTTGCCAGATATTAGAAGACGTTTAACTGACCTTGGACATTCACTTTCATGGTTTACTGGGTTTTTTGAAGAAGATATTATAGCCTAAATTAAGAAAATGGACCTTGCTACATTGACTTGACCACCGAAAACATTTGAGGCAGAAAATTCTACTCTTAAGAGGTATTAGTTTTGTCCATTCCAGAAATACGTTATATATTATACACAAAGGCAATAGGCATAAGTAGATCGATTATAGAGTAAGAATTCTAACTGAAACGAGCATAAGATTAGTGAAGCTGCCGAAGGTTGTTTCTGGCAAAGCTGCGAAGAAGGCTGCTAAGATTAATTACCCAAGGACCGGCAAGAAGAATACGCGTAGAAGGATTAAAGAATCATACGCCCCATACATCTAAAAAGTGCTACGTCAAGTGCATCCGGATACAGACATTTTCTCAAAGGCTACGTCAATAATGAACTCTTTTGTCAATAATATTGTCGAGCGCATCGCCGCAGAGGCCAGCCGACTTTCTCATTACGGTAAAAGTTGTATTTAAAAAAATTATGCTGGTCCCAAGATTCTGGAATAAATATGGCTTCTCAGATCGTGTTTGCAACCATATACTCTGCAAAAATTTCATTTTCTCATGTAACGTAGAAGACATATCCAGAAACCGACCAATCCAATTAGAAGCCACCCATTATTTTAATACATTGGATGTAATTAGCCATACTACATACCTTGCTTGGAATATTATCAAGACTTGTTATAATTGAAGACGCATTTTTTATGTTATGTGATATACTGGCATTCACATTATATAATATATGCATATATATAAATAAATATATTTAAATATACTACTGTGTAATAATCATTGAGTAAGACAGCAAATGCCATTCTACAAGTAGAATGGTTTCGTCCTTAGTTCGTACCCGTCAAGTATATGATAGTGTTTCCGCGATCAAAGCTCAAACAGAAACACACTCGATTCATAGTCTGGCCACTCGTCCATTATGTCGCCTAAGCCACGCACTAACTACTGTGTCCAACTTTATTTACAAACTAATTTACACCGCGCAATTTTCGTGTATAGAAATACATTGTTTCATTTGGTTAAGAGTGCGACAGCTAGTTTGATTATATATTGGTTTTTGTGAAGAACTAATATATATGCAATTTAACAATAATTGATTGCGCGGGTGGTGGTAACAATGGTTTAAATCAAGTTTGCGAGCTTGAAGTAAACACCAACCCCATTGTATATAACCAGTCATCGAACAAAATAACAAAACTACCGCCAGCCGCAACGCACTGACGCGTTTCGACCTTCCATGATCATCAGTAGAGTACGACGGCAAACTGACTATCGAGGATTAAACCGCATTGAATATATATGGAAATCAAATTTAGATATGCGGCTCTCACCTCTAGCAGTCTCGCATACATTGAACTTGACTGGAAATGTCGGCTGAACAATTTCTATGCAGTCACGTATATTAACTGTTTACAGCTTTCGCCACATATACATATATAGGCAATACAATTTAACAATAATTCATTGCGCGGGTGGTGGTAACAATGCTTTAATCAAGTTTGCGAGCTTGCAGTAAACACCAACCCCTTTGTATTCAATTGTGTATTAGATGTCGCGTAGCTAGTAATAAATTAGTTCAAAAAGGAGCAGAGCAGTAACCAAATTCATCATAAACGTTATATAATATCTCGTGAACACATTTTTTTCATACACACTGGCGACTCATCAGTAGAAGCCAGCAGTACGCCATATACCCACTATATATTTTGTCAATTAATGTGAGTCATTTGTATAGTACAATCTGCCATTCGAAATATTATAATTAAGGTTGCGATCTTGATAAAAGCACCTAATTCATTAATTAATTACATATGCCAGTATAAACTAAGAATTGTATAGTGTAGAAAAATCAATTCATCAAATAGACCGGTTTCGTCCTTACTGGGAACTTATCATGTACTGGCCCGAATTTTACGCGCACAGGGCTCGAACCTGGGCACGTCTGCTTCGGAATCTGGTACTGTAACCACTGAGCCTCCCTCTCTGCACACTACACTACGTGCAATTTTCAGTTATATACTAACTAAAGTTACTTGTTTGGTCTATTTTTCCTTTAGGTGGAACTCATATGGCATCCGTGGCTCAGTTTTTAGAGCACCAGATTCCGAAGCAGACGTGCCAAGGTTCGAGCCCTGTCAGTGGCAAATTCTGGCCAGTACGTGAGTAATTCCCAATAAGGACGAAACTGGTCTTCTGGATGAATTGCTTTTTCCGCACTATACAATTCCTAGTTTATACTGGCATATGTAAGTAATTATTGGGTCAGGTGCTTTAATTAAGATGTCTATTTCAATACCACTTCCCCATATAGTATGGTGTCTGTTCAGTAATGACAGATTTGGGATGGTTATTTAGAACTTTGGGTCTAAACGGATGCCATATGATCTCCACCTAAAGGAAAAATAGACTAACCAAGTTACATTAATTAGTATACAAGTGAAAATTGTGTGTAGTGTAATTTTCGGAAATGTGGTTCAGTGGTTAGAGCACCAGATTCCGAAACAAACATGTCCAGGTTCGAGCCCTGTCCATGGCAAATTCTGGCCAGTACGTGATGAGTTCCCAATAAGGACAAAATCGGTCTACTGGATGAATTATCATTTCTACAATATACAATTCTTAATTTAAAATGACAAAATGTAAGTACTTAATGGGTCAGGTGTTTATACCAAGTTCGCAACCTTGATTAAAGTAACTCCATTAATGTTAAACACTGTTTGTTGCGAAGAACTAATATATATGCAAGTATGTATTAGGTGCTGCGAACCTAGTAACACATTAGTTCAGTTGTGACCAGAAGGATAAACCAAAGACAGCATGAACGGAAAGTATAATCTCATTCACATTCGTTTCGTATTTAATGGCGACTCATTTCTACAATATACAATACTTAGTTTAAAATGACAAAATGTAAGTACTTAATGGGTCAGGTGTTTATACCAAGTTCGCAACCCTGATTAATATAACTTCATTAATGTTTGAATGCCTATTCGTATAGAGGATTATAACCTGCAAACGTCTCACATTTCTTGACCAAATATATAATGGGCATAGGACGTAAAAACGGCTACAAATGATGTGTCACAAATATGCACAAAAAGTTTGTGTACTTAAGATTATACCTTTCGTTCATGCTAAATGTAATGTATCCTTCTGTTTCTCTTTGAACAAATTTGTTACTTGTAACTTATCTGATATTCAGTTTTACATCTGTTTCCTGTTGTTAATTTATTGCGAGTTAATTTATGAGTATATATTGTAACTTTTATGCGTGCTTGTCTGTCTGGGAGTAGGCATATTTCTCATTGTACTACAGAGCTATGTTGGTTATTATTGCATTGATGTAATGAGTTTTGATAAGTGCTTCACTTTTTTTGGCTATTAAATTTACGAACAGTTAAATACTGTCTGTTTCGAAGAACTAATATATATGCAAGTATGTATCAGTTGTTGCGAATCTAGTAACGAACTAGTTCAATTGTGACTAGAAGGATAAACCAAAGACAGTATGAACGGAAAGTAAAATCTCATGCAAATTTGTTTCGTGCTTAATGGCGACTCATCAGTAGGAACCGGTATTACGCCTTTAACCACTATATATTTGGGTGAGGAATGTGAGATAATAGGACGGTACAATCCCCTAGACGAATGTGTAAACCTGCAATAGTGAAGCTAACATCATATAAAGTCTCGAAAATGCAACTTCTAGCTAACTCACTTTATATAGATTATATAACGAGTCTGTAAAGGATACTAACACTATGGCTATTGTGTTAGTAACCGATACCAACGTTGTAGTACCGAAAAGATACATGATACTAACGCTATGGTTTGCGAGTCTGTACATGATACCAACATGATGGATATCAATTTATGCTATAGTTCACCGAAATTGAGAATTACAACCATTTTTGAACACCTGTTACTCCAGTAAACCATACACTCTGGCCTTGATCGATATCAGTTATCACAAGTCGCGGTAAGCATGACATCATTCAATTCAATATATAAACAGTTAAATACTGTTTGTTGTAGAGAGCTAATACATATACAAGTCTGTTTTAGTTGGTGCGAAACCAGTAACAAATTAGTTCAGTTGTGTCCTGAAGGATAAACCAAAGGCAGCATGAACGGAAAGTATAATCTCATGCACATTCGTTTCGTGATTACTGGCGACTCATCAGTAGGAGCCGATCTTACGCCCTTTAACCACTATATATTTGGGTCTGTTAAGGGTAACACCAATATCTCATCGATCTCTGAACATCTGTTACTCCCGGAAATACATACACTCTGGCCTTCTTCGATAATAATTATCACGTCCTATTATCCTATATTTCTCACCCACATATATAGTGGTTAAAGGGCGTAATACAGGTTCCTACTGATGAGTCGCCAGTAATTTTATGAAAATTTTTCTTCCATATATTGTCTTTCGTATCGAGTAGTTCTTGAGTTTTATTTTGTCACCCTAGTAACAGCGCAGCGTGTGCAGAGTGCAGCGTTGATTGCAGATATTTTTATGCAATTTCTTTCACACTTAATGATGGCAATGATAAAGTTTGCGCAGTTGCTTTTCTTTAGTTTATTGTCAATATGATCGAATTTGTGGTGAGGTTGGTCTAATGGGAATCCTGGCTTGCCAGAATCCAAGTAAATTGTTGATGAGTTATTTGATTCGTGGTCAGTCGAGTAAAACTGGCAAGTTAATAAAAAGTTTGATTAGTTACATCGGGTGCTTGTCGTTTTATGCAAATAGATTCGTATATATATAATAGATTTTTGTATTTTTTTAGTGTAGATCTGAGAAATTCGTCAATTTGGCGAAGCACCTCTTTTCAAAAATATACTCTCGACGGTGCCAGGCTTTTTTAAATCAATTTCTGCGTTAAATCTTGCTTCACTCTGTTGATGAATTGCTTTCTTTACTTCCAATCTATAGGCTACCGCGCATACGTAAAAATGTATAGACCATGAAGGATTTCGAGAGAATTCTTAATCGATCCTTTATATTCAACGTTATGATTATCTGTGTGCTGAATTAGACTTTAATTTTCCCACTAAGACAAATCATCTTGACGAATTCATGTAATTGCTGTACAATTATTGATTCCAGCATATCACTTGAAAATAGTAAGTTTGACAAAACATATTTTATTGTATCTCCCGTGTTAGAAATGGTATGTGGCGAGAGGTTGCTCCTTAGCAAAAGTTTCCTCATGTAAGCACAAAACGAATGTGTACGAGATTATACTTTCCGTTCATGCTGTCTTCGGTTTATCCTTTTGGTCATATTTGAACTAAATTTTTAATAGGTGCGTAACACCTAATACACAATTGCATATTTATTAGTTCTCCGCCACAAACAGTATCTAACAGTTATATATATATATATATATATATATATATATATATATATATATATATATATATATATATAACTGAATGTTGTCATGATTACCGCTAAATGTGGTAACTGCTAGCGAGCACGTTCAGAGTGTATGGATTTGCTGGAGTAACAGCTGTTCAGAAATATTTTGAATTCTGAACTTTGGCGAAATTTAGCATACATTGAATTCCATTGTGTTGCTACCATGTACCAATGAGATTGTACCATTCTATTTTACCACATTCCTCACCCAAATATATAGTGGGTAAAGCGCGTAATACCAGCTCCTACTGAATTTTCCTCAATAAGCACAAAACGAAGTGAATATGTGTTGTCTTTCTCTACCTCGAGAGCGAATTCGATTTCCAGATCGGCTTCATTGGCTTGTTTTACGAAATCGGTTAGGTGTGCTGCGTCCGGAGTGAACAATAATTTAGCCTCTACTCGCATTTTGTAGAGTGCGCAATGGTCATTTATGCTTTTCAGATTCGCTTGTTCAAGATGCTGCACGTATACATCTGTCAGGAGAGATGTAATACAGACTTCTTTGAGTACACAATGGAACTGCCGATAATAATTACCTGCAAATGTAAATTGTACGTTTTTAGTATATTCTAATATGAGGTCTGTGAGGTTTTTGTTTTCAATTATAATGTCTTTAAGCTAATTCTTAATTAGGTTACATAAGATCCTTGTTAAGTTTTTCAGTGGATAATTCGTAAATAATTTTAACACGTCAAATTATGCCATTTAGTTTCTAGGATTCATTTCCAATTTAGTTCATCTGCTAACTCAAAAGAATCATTGATGTCGTTCGCGTTTATGAAGTTGTTTAAAGAGAAATTTAGTTGGTTTGTGTTGTTGTTCGTTGATAATTGACATAACGGATCGTATTCGAGGAGCTTCTTAGGCCGTCAATGTTTTATGAAATTTTGGGTTGCCGTATAGTCTTGCGTGGTTCGTTCAGACCGGTTTTGATTTCTTAATTAGTTCTACGACTCAAGATCTCTTTTATTACTCAGCAATTATATATAAAAATCTTTTCTGTAACTTTTTGAAGATGGAAATTATTTGTGATCAAATATTTGTTGAATCATTCGTTTTCTTGTCATCTGGTTTGAATTTTGATTAATCAATTATGATCTAATTCATGGATAATGTGTATGCAACGTCTTCAAGTATAGCAACTCACGATACTTTGGCGGTTGTGGAAAGTCGTAGAATTCTGATTTAAAGTAGTTTCCTTAGTTAATCTGGATGTTTCTTTGCAATGATTTGACTCCCTTGGAAATTCTTCCTTTATTGCCCTAGTGCGCTAAATATCTTAGTATTCAGTCCTTTTCAATTGAGTGCTTGTTGGGCGATTTCTTATGTTTAAAGTGTTGTAGAAGTTTCCAGTTCCAATCTGAATATCAATAATGTCGAGTTCACCTTGATTTCTCAAAATGCTGCAGAATTTTGCTCTTAATGAGATTAATTCATTCTGATGTTTTCACACGATAGCTTTTGAATAACTGTAAATAAATGAATCTTGACTAGTAAAATTTATCGATAGAACGGCTTTTTATTTCATTGTCAGCTGTTGTTCTCATCAACACTACTACCCTTGTTGTAAAGCCATTGAATTCGCCCTTGCTTAAATTTGCAAATTGACGAATTATGGATTACGTCATTCTATCAGAGTCTTGATTGGGTGTCTGCGATCTTGTCAAACAATAGGCGGCTTATAAACTTATTCGGTGGCTTCTGGTCATTTCTTCTGCACTGTTTAAGGAATCTTTATGGCACCACATCTAATTTTAAACACGATATGTAGAACATAAATATAATATGGAAAATCTACTTCCAATGAGCAATAAATTCATAACAACATAAGTGTGCTAAAATCGTACAAAAGAAAGCTATTTTACATCATGACAAACCAAATTATGAAGATATGCCATGAACACAAATCGAGGAAGAGCTAGATTACTATGGGAAATATTTTCAATTGAAAAACTACCAGAAGCCGTTCATAAATATCAACGTCGGACAACATGCGGTTCCTAAATTTAACCATTAGAGGCGACCTGCTGACCTCAATGATTGCACGTCTGTTAAATTGATTCATTGAGATAGCTTCCCTAGTCAAGAAGTTTAAAATTTTCATCACAAAAATTATCTTGAGATTGGATGGCAAGGATCAATTGCTAATTCTCTCGAAGTCGTTCAGAGTCTACAAATTTTCATGTGTGCTGTTTCGTACATATTTGACGTACGGAAGAGCAATTGATCAACAGAATCCAGCAACATTGAACGCAGAAATTGATTATAAAATAAGATATCTACGAGGATGTTTTTTTTAAAATATATATATATGAAATTGTTTTTAAAAAATATCAAGCACCCAGCCTAAACATTTAATATTTTCATCAAAATGATCTTTTGCTCAAATAGCTATGAATCACTTAAACAGGTGAGTATGTACTAGCATCTAGGCAAGTCCGATCACCTATTAGATTAACCTCAACAAAAGTTCGATTAGATTGACAATACTGATAAAAAGCTGCAGAAACAGTATAACTGAATTCTTTAATAGTGAGGAAATTTGCACAAATTATAAGCGACCAACTGCCTAATACAGACATTTTGCGCTGAAAACATGGGAACAAAATCAAATTTAAAAAGAAGACGATACGAAAAACAACAAAAGAGGAAAAAAATTCATACACGTAATAGCCAAAAAACGAAAAACTAGTGAAACTTCAATCGATCAATACAAGAATAGCCAGATCTTGATTTATTTATCTAAATCAAATTTAACAGCTTGAAGTAACCACCAATGCCATTGTATTTAACCTTTCGTCGAACAACAAAGTAAAACTACCGTCAGTCACACGTAGTCGAGCATTTTAATCTTTCATGATTATCATCAGAGCACGGCGGAAAATTGACTAGCGAGGATGAAACCGCAAATCATGTATATGCAATACAAAATTAGGTTTATGTCTCTCACCTTTAGTAGTCTTGCATACACTGTACTTGACTGGAAATCTCGGATGCACAATTTCTACACAGTCTCAAACATAAACTTTCTGCAGCTTTCATCACATTTATATAAGTTATACAAGTAAGCAATCATTAATGGGGCGAGCGGTGATAAAAATTCTATAAATCAAGTTTGCAAGCTTGATATAATTACCAAACTCTTTTTGTTTTTCCACCCGCACAACTTAGCAAAACTAATTTTAGTCACACGTACTGACACGTTTTGAACATCTACATTCATCATCAGAACCCGATAGCAAACTGACCAGTGAGAATAAAGCTGCAGCTCTCAACTTGTAGTAAGCTCACACATATTGGCCTGTAATATTTTGTAATACAGTACATATAGCCACTAAACACCATTCACACGCACACAGGCACATACGTATATGTGCTCACAAATCAAACCACAATAAACCACCAACATGGAATATAAGTAAAACTGGAAATCAGACTACTTGTCACCCAGTTAATCAAATGAAAGAAGACTGTAAAGAGATACTTAGTATTATCAAAATAAACCGGCTATTATCCAATTTGTTACTTAATGTGTTTTCTCCTCCCAAAGGTATACTGTGTGCTATATATATATATATATATATATATATATATATATATATATATATATATACATATATATATATAAGCAAATTCAGTAAAATAGCGAAAGGCATATTTTTATTAACATTTTGACCAACTTTACAAATTTAATTCGATCGTCAAAAATCTTGATTTAAAAAAAATTTCAACATTACGAAAGTTTTACACTTTTCGTTGCAAATTAAAGCACTAACATGAAGTTAAGATCTAATTCGCAGTATGATATATCAGCAACATTACTTGCTCCAGGTAGAGCTGATCTTTAAGTTTAATAATTACTTATATTTTCCGTGCCACGTGTTGTAGTAAAGAGAACATAGCAGCCTTCAAATTAAAGTCGATGCTGCAGATAATTTGGAAAATGTCTGTGACAGAGGATATTGATCTCTCATCCTGTACGTCTTCAGATAAATGCACCACATTGACTTGTTTATTGAATTAATATTCGACCTCCTCCCTAGGAAATATCTTAGTTGGGCATAGAAGTACAATGTTTTGGCAACAAGGACGTATATTTAGGCTTTAAAATCTCATACAAACAACATTTAAAATATCCTTTCATTAAGGTCTGATTGTCTGGGCTACAATTTTTGCAAATTTAGCCCGTTAAGAAATCGAATCAGTTCCTTCTTATTTTTGTTTTTTCGTTAAATTAGGTTTTTACAGAAGAGCGAGCTATTCGGTGATTTGCTTATTGGAATTTTTTTCGATCTGGGTTAGAAAAAAATTATTAAAAAAAAACTCGTGATGTAAAACTCGCGTGTGGACTATGTCAGAATTGACTTTAGCTTAAAATTACTAACACGAAGAGCTCTGCCTTGCTAATTGTTTTTTTCACATGAACATATCAAAATTTGTAACACCTTTTTTGTTTATTCAAGCCTTATTTTATTGCAACCATTTACAGAAGATTTTGAATTAATTGACGAGCGTTTAAGCTTTTAACCCCCTAAACAGGCTTTTTTTACTGTAACGGCAAAATGTGTTTGTTATTTAAACAAAATTTTAAAAGCATATCCCAGTGGTTCATCGAGCGTTGGCTAAAACTAACGAGATTTATTCTGCTTTTCATTAGTGAATGAAATCGAAGCGATATCGATTAATGCCTTTCAGGCCAATGTATGAGGTCTATTGCGCAGTAAAGCAAACAAGGACTGCGTTAGACATCTTTGAATAAGATAAATTCATTCGTTTGCTTGTGAATGGTAAACATGAAATCCTGAAGGCTGTGGTGCTTATACGTGTTGATGACGAAGTGGCGTTAGGCAGCAAATTATCGATCTTGAAATTTGCTACTAAGTGAACCAAAAACCCGTTCTATATTTTATTTAATCTGATTACAATTTGTAGACCCTTTTCCATTTATTTACTTTGGTAGTGTTGTAGAAATAGACAATCGTTGGTTGCACGGGTGGTGATAACAGTTATTTAAATTAAAGTTGCGCTCATGATATAAACCCCAATCCCATTATATATATATATATATATATATATATATATATATTTCTAATTAGGAAGAAAAACACTTAATAACAAAGTGGATAAAGGCCATTTATTCCGTGAATACTAATCGTCGATATACAATATATATATATATATATATATATATATATATATACATAAATTTTAGATTATTAACTAAGAACATTATAACGTGAAAAAGGAAATCAATAAAGAAGACCGGCTTCGTCCTTATTAAGAACTCTTCACGTACTGTCCATTATTTTCCGTGCACAGGTTCAAACCTGGTAACAATAACTGCGCAATCTTTTGTCCTAACCTCTGAGCCATGCTACAGCGCTCTACACGCAATTTTCAAATCACCACCACAATCTGTTATTATAGAACAGAAGCCACACTACCTGAGGAAATGGAATATAATTGACCATTTATATAATTAAATAAACTTTGGTTGTGTTGGCGGTGATAATTATTTAAATCAAGTTTGCGATCTTGATATAAACACAAATCCAATAATATTGGGACATTTGTTAATATAAACTAAGTATTTTATAATGTAGAAAAGGCAATTCATCCATATTTTGCCAGTAGTTAAAGGAACTTAGTCTTAAAAAGATGTGTCCAGTTACAAATCCTTTCCGCGGCAAATTAGACGCGTTACGTCCATATTGGGAATTCCTCATGTACCATCGAGAATTTGTCGCATTCTGGTTATTTGACGTTCCTTTTTCTAACTATTAGCTTTTTCATCTTCAAAATGCCTCATCCCAGTCTCCGATAAATCTACTGTTTCCACGAATGATGCAAGGGGCAAAATCGCTTAACGGAGCGACCTACTGAAAATTTACTTATAAAGAAATATTAGTGAAACAATTTCCATATGCTCTTCTGGTACAGCAAAACTGTACGCAAGTTAACAGCTGTGTGAATAAGTTAAATGTATCTTTTACTAGCAAATTGTACAGCTATTAGGGAATCGATTGTTGGAATGGATAACGTTTATAGCATCATTTGTCATTTGCAAAGCAATCTAACACTACCTAAAAGAATTCAGAAAAAGCATCATGAGAGTTTCTAGTATTTCTTCAGTGCAAGAAAATCTATAACGATACGTTTGTACAGATACGTTTACAAAAGTATGCCATAAATTATACTGTTCATATTCAGCTTGAGCCATATTATTCAATACATAAATATATGTCATTTCTGGTATCATATAGCAAAATGATTGCCATTTAATTTTGGTCACGGTAACTCACCTAGGTTAAGTATGGCTATTATTTAGGTGAATATCCATTTTCCAATTAGGTAATATTCTACCTGCTTTAAAATGTTGATCGTGTTCATGTCACACGCACATTAGCCCACATTTTTTCGTCAAAGAAATCCACTGAATAAACCTAACCCTTTAACACTATTTTGATGGTTCGTCAGGAAAAAGTGATAAATTTACTTTGGAATGAATAGAACACAGTTTGATGTTACTCTGAATGTGAAATTGTGGTATACACAAATCTGGTCACATCATCCTTCGCGCCGACGTAATTTCGACATCTGCTAACTCGGCTATGCCATCATGGCTTTAGGTGAATTGTCTTATCACTAAGAACACCACGCCTAGATCATGCAGGAATACATGTTACTTCTTCGCAATTTTAACTAAAATATAATAAATTAAGCAATTTCACTAATACAATGAAAATGTGAACTCTTTTGTTGACCGTACCCATTAGGGTAGTTAAGTGGTTAGAGCACCAGATACCGTAGCAGACTTGCCCATATTTGAGCCCTGTCGGCGGTAAATTTGGGACTGTACGTGATGAGATCCCAATGAGGACGAAACCGGACTACTGGATGAACTGCCTTTTCTACACCATACCGTTCTTAGTTTATACTGAAATATGTATGTAATTAATAGGTAAGGTGCTTATATCAATATCGCAATCTTGATTATAGTAAATGTTAGTATATAACTTAAAATTTTGTGTAGTGTGCGGCAGGGTGGCTCAGTGGTTAGAGCACCAGATTCCGAAGCAGACGTGCTAGGTTCGAGTCCTGTTAGCGGCAAATTCTGGCTAGTACATGATGAGTTCCTAATAAGAACGAAACCGGTCTACTGGATGAACTGCCTTTTCTACACCATACACTTCTTAGTTTATATTGACATATGTAAGTAATTAAGGGGTAAGGTGCTTATATCAATATCGCAACCTTGATTATATTAAATGTTATCACTGTCCGCGCAACCAATGTTCGTTTAATTATCTAAATTTTCATTCCAATACCACTTCTCCATTCAGTAATGGCAGATTTGGGTATATTTAGTTGGAAATTTGGGTCTAAATGGATGCAATATGAGCTCCACCTGAAGGAAAAATAGACTAATCATGTTACATTAGTTAGTATATATATCTTAAAATTTTGTGTAGTGTGCGGCAGGTTGGCTCAGTGGTTAGAGAACCAGATTAAAGCGCATTAATATTTAACCTTGTATGTGCATGTTCGTTTTATCCTCGTTAGCCAGTTTTCCAATGTCTTGATGACCATGCATTTTGGAAATGCTTCATTAAGTTTGAGCGATAGTTGTTTGGCCTTATTTGCTTCTGGATTAATAAATTCTGATTAATATTTTTATCATCTTCCCTAAATTTGTTTAAAGAAGTTTATGCCTAACTGTGAAACCAATGATTGTTTTATTGTGCAACATAAATATGTGTAGTGAAGCTACAAAAATGTTGTGTTCGGGAGTGCATAGAAATTGCGCACCTATCAGTTCTTGTCATATATAATTTATGCAAGATTATAAAGAGTGAGAGCCGCATTTCCGTGGTTTGATCTTTGTTAGTAAGAAACTGTCTTACTCTATTGATGAATATCGGAGGTAGAAAAATGTCAATACGTGTGACTAGTTCCATAAAATTGGATTGGTGTTTTTTTTCAATTTCCAAACTTTCATATAGTGAAATAATGTGCCTGTAGCATTTTTCAACTGTTTTCTCTTGAAAATTGCTGCATTTGTCTGTTCCTAAGTAAAGTTATTTTTTTAACTTGTTAATGCACCGTTTTCAACTTTATATAATTTATTTTCTAAAATTTTAGTTTTACAGGAAAAGTAATATACGAATTTAAATTTTCTGCAATTTTAAAGCAAATTATTCCTTTAAAAAATTATTTTAAATAACTGTTTCCCCTGGGTTTTTTAATTTCATTTGTTATTAATTTGTGAATCACTAGATGCGCGCATGCAACTGTTTCCCTATCAAATTCCGTTTCTATTTGACCTTCAGTTTTTCCTCCCCTAGCTTGACCATGAGCACCATAAAAATTATACTGTTTGTTTAATTTGCAGCAGAATAAGTATGCTCTGTTGCTGTACATCTTCTACAACATTAAAAATATTACAATACCAAACCAAATTTTTCGAATTTAACCACTCATCGAATACTTAATTTGTCTGAGTTACCATAGGTTAAAAATTAAAATAGTCTAAACTTGAAATCTTTAAAAATGTTTTTTTTTGTCTTTTTATTATAGAGCAAATCCTGTGTTCTTCTATAAAGTGCTTCATCGGTTCCATATCACGCAATATAACTGGCGAGGCGAGCATTTACACATTAAAAGATGTCAAACAGCAAGTATTGTTAACAAACACGACACAACCTAAAGCACATTAATTTGCTTTTTCTAGTTGGCAGTATGTAATATTTTTCAGCTCAGTTATAAATTTTCCGTTCGTTTGGTTTTGAACAAAGTCAGGTATTCCTTATTGTTATATTATATTCAATACAAATAAAAGACCTGCTGATTGACTATTTTTAATCCAACTGAAGCATAACTAAACATTGTAAAGTGGTCCTCTAAATACAGATGCTAAACGTAGGTTCGTTGTTAATTATTTCTATCATCGTCAAGTGAAACTTCTTCAGTTGGTTGCATTTACTATTAATTTTTGTTTTATTATTAAAGGATGAAGTGGATAGTGCTCGAATTTCATTTTCTGTCTCATTTTAATTTTTCACGCGTACTAGGTCTGCAATTTGTTCACATTTTTGTTATTCTATGTAGACAAGAGGAGAGATGCCTTTTGACTTTATGTCAGTAAAATGTGTCAGACGATGTGTGAATAAACAGTTATATATGTCATCTCGAGTGTAGCTTATTTCATAATTAAGAAATTAATTATGAATTCGTTTAAAGTGATAATTTTTAATGTACGTAAATGCTTTATTATATAAAAATTTGCCTTATGCATTAATGCACATGAGATTGTATGTTTATATGTGTATGTATTTATGTACAATTGTATATATGTTTGGACAGATATGTAGATATTTGGAGGAAACGATTAATGAATGAATGCGCTTAAATTATTTCATTAAGAATGTATGCGCGCCCAGGTTTTGTATGTTAAGGTAAATTGACAGGCACTTATGCAGTTTTGTGTGTGCATGTATATACTAATTATAAATATATCATTATGGCGTATTGAATATAATATGTATTATTTAGATATTTGATCAACGTATTACAATTAATTTTTACAACTCTTTAAATGAAGCAACTTTATTTGATTTATTACTTTAAATTTCGCTATATATATATATATATATATATATATATATATATATATATATATATATATATATATATATGTCCTTTCAGTTTACTGTTTTCGACGTAGTGTATGTGTACGAAAAATATCACGCGAATTGACACATTTTGAAATAAATGGTAGAACATTCTGATCGATTGCTTACATAGCAATATATTTTACGTTACCGTTCTTTGCGCTAGATAATCAATTAATAGACAAATGGCAATCACCTTCGTGTAGATTGAGTTTTTTTGACTTGACTGCAATTGAACTTGTAAATCACTTCAGATAAAATATGGGCGATCGGACTTTTAAAGTGGCAAGATAAAAAATCCCAATTCAGTCAAGTTATCTCCACAGCACTTGTAAGTTATTAGTTTTAAAACTAATTGCGATGTGAACAAATAAGTTGATGGTGTTCGCATATTAAATATCTAATTATTGATTTATTGTAATAGATCTTGTAAAGTAGACCATACACGTCAACTATTCTCAGGCATGACGAAGCACAATGTAACTGAGGCTCAGGTAAATGATTTTTTGGCCAATATGTATTGGCGCTTCGCCAATATAGTTAACATCTCTACATATAATATGCTTAATCTTATAACTTCTACAAATTTTCGTCAAAAACCAAAATAACCAACGTTTGAATTAGTTTTTCAACACTTGAGATCTATTTTTCTGCTTGTACAATACGAAGATTTAAAGGCCATATAAAATGTATCGTTTCCTTTAATTTTTTGGATGTCGCTGCTTATACGAAAGATAGTTGTACAATCCGAGTGTACCATATTACAATGTGGGTTCATGTTAAGGTGAAAGCTGTAGTTTATCAGTGGCCATTAAGCACAAAACATAAATTGTCTTCGGTATCTACTTTCGGTGAGGTTTAACAAGCATATTATTAGATAAATAAGTTATAAAAGTAAACATTGACTTTGTGGGTGGTGATCAAGTTTGCGAGTTTGAGATATAGACCAATCCAAATATTGTTTTCGGCCACATTTAATGGCGCATTTCAACCTCCCGTGGTCAGGAAGATGGCAATATGACCAACGAGAATTAACCAGCAACGTATATACAAGTTATAGAAGATCAGGTTTGCTAATCTGCAATGGGTTAGATACAATGGGAGTTGAGTTTGTCTGGAACAGGCAAATCTAATTGAACGTTACTATGCACGCAGGCATAGTACGAAAACGAAGGTCTAACTTATTAATTAGCTCACATTATGATTACACCGACTTGTTATGCTTTGCTTCCTGCTGACCAAATGAATTCATTATTCATTGAGCTTTCTCATCCCCCAATTTATGAAAGTGCCAAACGCAATGACGAAAAACTCGATCCAACGATGTTCCCAACCGTGTTTTTAACAAATACATATTTATGCTTGTATTTAAACGTTGAAATTTATAACTTTTTTCAACGAATACGTGTAGAGCGTACGCTAATCTCTGTCTCTCTCTTTCTCCTCCATATCTCTCTCACTCACACACTTTTTATACTTAAACGTCTTTATGTGTATGTGTGCATATGTCCACTTGTTGGGTTAGGTCAACAGTTGCATGTTTTGACTACCTGATCTGCGTTTTGACTAACGCAGCTTTCATTGGTCCGGTAATTTTCTGTTTTTTGTTTCGTGAAATGCATCTGATGAAGATCTACGGTAATGTAGATCGAAATATTATGAAAAAAAAAGAAAATTACTGGAACAATGAAAGCTGCGTTAGTCAAAACGCAGATCAGGTAATTTCAATTAATTCAGTATCGCAACAAGAAACTTCCTTCAAGAAACATGTTTTGATTGTTTGCTTATAATCTATTGAATAACGCATGCGCCATGTAAGCGCAGTATTACAATTGTTCTGTTTCAGTCGTGCCTACTCTGTAGCAATAGCCACCTTTGAGACCGAGAACGAATTGAATGTCCTATCTAGGGCTGGTATTTTTTCACCAGAAATTCTTCGCAGAAGTGCACGAATAAAGATGAAGCACTCATCAAATTGGTGAGAGCAGCCTTCGAGCCGCCGAAGTGAATATTAACTTATAAAAATCTTTATTTCGTCTTTTGCTAAATAGATGCGCTTTTTACCAGCAAACTCCTATAAATAATTGATTAAAAATAAAACATTTCTGCTAAGTTAAATAAAATGGCTTCTGGCGGATTGGAAATCTTGGTAAGAGTGTAATTTGCAAAAATAAACACAGATAGGAGTAATTAAGTCGGCTAGATAACACACTAATAATAAATTCTGAGAGAAACCGTATAAACTCACCAACTATTATAGGGGAAGTCAACATACCCTTAAAACTGCTTAATGATGTATTAATGTAAATTTGTAAAAAAACTAATAAGTTTAGCTAAATAAAATCAATAATACCAGGAACAATGTTAACTCATTTTTCAGATTTTACTAAAGTAGCCTTTACCGATAGAGGTAATTGATCTTTTTTATGGATTTACCCAATTCATTGCTGTTATTGACAGTCAGCGTCTCAAATGCAAAAAGTAGGTTTGTATTGGTACATATTTGTGAATTTTTAAAGCTCATTGATTCCAATAATGCAAATCAGCTATAGAGTATAAATTTAATTTGACTAATTGAAAAGCACGCGTTGGAAAAACTTTTAACCATCATCGTCCTGTTAAATACGCTTATTTGAAAGAAGTTCATCAAGAAACAATTTATTTTAAAACTAATTGTAATGAAGATTAAGTACAACTGTGATTCCATAGCAAAGTACCTATGCATAGATTCATTTAATTGTCGTGTTTTGTCAGCATTCGATTTATGACTACTACACCTTGCATTGATCCACCAAATGGAATGAGTTAATGACAATCTACATGGTAAACTCTCCATTTCATCCTAAAAATGAACAGTTTGCGCACGGGAATAATTCTACTTATCCCATTGTTTGGTGTTGTGTACGTTTTTCATGTATACTTATGGCTGATTTTCTCTTTTTGTTATTATTGCTGACGTCGATGTTCTTTTTTAATTTGTTTTTGGTTGCTTGTAATTGATTCCCTTGATGTTGTTTGTATATTCGTTTTTGTTTCAATTGTATCTGCTGTCATTTTTTCATATTGTTGTTGATTTTCATGCCACCATTCACATTTTTTATTGAATTTGATTACGTTGGCGTTCATTTTGTTAACTTGAAGCGTTTATGGTCGTTATTGTAATTATGCTGTTGAATTCTTTTTTTCTTGTTCCATAAAAATTTTTTCTTAATGGTTTTTGCGCAGTTGATTTTAAAAATATTGTCTTTTCTTGTTGTTCTTGTTTGGTGTTGATCATCCTGCTTTGTGTTTGGTTTCTGTTTTTTGTTGTTTTTGGCATTTTTCTTATTTTCGTTGATGGTTTATTTTAATTGTCACATGGGTTATTGATTTTATATGGTTTTTAATTGTTTTTGTTCTCTGTGATGTGCTCATTTACTTTGTAGCTGTTTAAGTTTGTTTTTCATTTGCGCTTTGCTAACGTTTTGGGAACTCTTTAGCATTGCCATCTTCAGAGCTCGTACCAATTTCTTTTTATAATGTTATTGTGTTTTGTGGTTGTTCTTGCTATTTTCGATGTTGTATTCTTCACTGTTATTGTTTGAGTTGATGATGCGATATGCTGTTGTTTTTCTTCTACGTTATTCGTATTTTCTATAAAATACATTTCATTGGTTTCTTGAGGTCGCTCTGAATTTCGTCGTCGTTTTTGATAATTATTCTGTTATATTTCTTTTTGATTTTGTCATTTTTTCTTTTATTTTGTTTGGTTCTCATTTCCGATGTTGATATTTTTTCAGTCTTTGTTGCTGATTCCATCGTCTCTTTTGGCGTTTCTAATATTACCTATTACTTTCGTTGTAGATTAATCTGTTTTTGCTGTCAATTATTTCGTTGTTGCTTTGCATATTGATCTTGTTTTTGCTATTTTTATTATTTTTTTATGTAACTTGTACATGTTGGGTTGTTTCGTGTATTTGTTGTATTTGTTTTTATTGTTGTTCTACTTAGTGGGCTGTTATTGCTTTTTTGTTAATATGATTTATTAATTTTTATGTTGTCAATTTTCCTATTATTTTTTCAAATTATCAAGTTCGTTATTTGGTGATATTTTTATTATTGTAATTTTCATGATTTATTTAAATTCTTAGCATTTCTCTCTAATAATGTTCATGTCGTTGTTTCTTGTTCTTATCGTCTCGATTTAGTTGTTTTTTGTTGATGTTTTCCGTTGCCTCAACATTTAAAAAGAAATTAACATTCAATAAAAATTGTGTATTAGGTTTTGGTTAACTTCTAACTAATTTGTTCAAGTAGGACCTGAATGATAAATTAAATTCAGCATCGACAACTCATGTACACTTGAATTTTGTGTTTACTAGCGACTCATCAGTAGGAACCCATACCATTACCTATATAACTTTATAGTTGGTCAAGAAATGTGAGGGATTAGAATGGGACAATCACCTATACGGATTTTATTCAAGCCGAAATAGAGTTAACTTCATACAAATACGACAACACGCTTTAAAAACCAGCTCACAGCATATAATATAAAGCGACCGCGTAAACTGTAATAACACAAACGTTGCTGAGTTGGTTCATTGTACCAACAAATTTGTTTCCGAATAAGTACATTTTACCAACATTATGGTTTAAGAGACGGTTCATTGTATACTCTGAATAGATATTGATCGATGTGAATTACCTCATTTTGCGGTAATTAACAGTAAGTAACATTAATTAACTGTTATATGTTGAATTGAATGATGTCATGCTTACCGCGAAATGTGATAACTGATATCGATCAAAGCCAGAGTGTATGGATTTACTGGAGTCCCAGGTGTTTAGAAATAGTTGTAATTCTCAATTTCAGTGAACTTTAACATACATTGATATCCATCATGTTGGTATCATGTACCAATTCGGCAACAATAGTGTTAGTACCATGTACCTTTTCGGTACTATAATGTTCGTATCGGTTACTGACACAATAGCCATAGTGTTAGTATTCTTTACAGACTCGGTATTTATATTATATAGAGTGAGTTATCGTTGAAGTCGCATTTTCGAGACTTTATATAATGTTAGCTTCACTACTGCAGGTTTGCACATTCGTCTAGGAGATTGTACCGTCCTATTATCCCACATGCCTCACCCAAATATATAGTGCTTAAAGGGCGTAATACCGGCTTCTACTGATGAGTCGCCAGTAAGCACAAAACGAATATGCATGAGATTATACTTTCCTTTCATGTTGTCTTTGGTTTATCCTTCTGGTCACAACTGAACTTATTTGTTACTAGGTTCGCAAAACCTAATACATACTTGCATATATATTAGCTCTTCGCAACAAACAGTAATTAACTGTTATATATCTATATATCTATATATATATATATATATATATATATATATATATATATATATATATATATATATATAACTTATATCCATTGACTTCTAATATTACATAGTATATATATCTTATCGGGAAGAAAAAAAATTTTAATAACAAAGTGGATAATGGCCACTTATTTAAAGGCTACTAAACTTCACTACAATCTTTCATTTATATTCATACTAGGTTTTCACTTGATTATATGGCTGGAAACTAGTCTGACTCGATTTTACTTCTATTTATTGGTTGGGTTGATTAGTAAGTGTGTATACGTTTGTATCTGTGTGTGTCTGTTTGTGTATAAAGGTCTATTTCGCTTTATTGCAAAGTGATGTCTGAGATCTGCTCATTCTTGTATTGATGGCTTGAGAGTTAACCACTTTTTCGCATTGTTGGTTGTTAAGTGTAAGAATGTTATTTTCCCGAGTGTTATCTTTCGTTTCGCCTTGTTCCTTAATTTTGTACTGTACACTTGGTGACAGCGCAGGGTATGAGGATTGCGGTGTTGAATGCTCATATTTTTTTAAAATTTCTATCGTTGTATGTGCAATTGTTTTTTTCCTTTTCAGTTTGTTGCCAATCCGATCGAATTTTTATTGAGTCTGGTAGATGGGGTGTTTGGCCTTGCCAGAATGCTGGTAAAATGTTGATGGGAGTTGTGACTCGTGGTCAGTCGTTTAGAATATCATGATAATGATACTTTTGAATATTTAGTCCAGTTGCTTGTTGTTTTATATAAATAGCCTCATAAAGGTATAATAATGTTTCAGATTTTTCTTTATGAAGATTTGAGAAATTGGCCAAATTTACTTGGTGCTCCATTTCCAATATATGATCAGGAAAAACTGATTTTCCCGACGGTGCCTAGGCATTTTTAATCAATTAATGCCGTAAAATTTGATGAATTCCGTTGATCAATTTTTTTCGTACGTTCATTATATATGCTACCGCGCGTACACGAGCATTTGTACACAATGAATGATTCGGAGAGAATTGGCAATTGATCTTTGGTATCCAACGTTATGATTCTCTGTGTGCTAAATGCAATATTAACTTTAACAATTGGAAATTTCCCTTAGTTATTCTATTTAACCGTCGTGTAATTATTGAGGCTGGTAATTTGCCTCTAAATGTTAAGTTTACGTAAACGCTATCCTCTCTAATGCGAATCTGACGTGGTCTGATGAACCGCTCTGGGCAGTTGTTAATTAGAAAAATTTTGCTCGAACTTGTGTTCAGAGCAGATCATCCTGATTATTTTTGCTAGGTTGTTAACTAAGTTTCATTTGTGAGATTTTGGCACAATTCTATTGTAGTGAATGTATTGCCCAGTAAAAGTGGATGTTCTATGTATTACCAGTGTCATACCACCATTTTCTTCTCTAGTGAGTTGAATTCCAAGGAAGGGACAGCTATTGCCTTTCTCTACCACGTGAGGGAATTTGATGACTGGATCGATTCCATTGGTCTGCTTGAGGGTTTCGGATGTCTGTTGCGTCTGAGATAAACAATAATGTATCATTTAAATAACTTTTATAGAGTGCGCACTGGTCAATTATAAATTTGGGGCTCGTTTTGTTCAAGATAATGCATGTATATATCTGCCAGGAGGGTGCACTGTAGTACCCCATAGCTTCACCATTGATCTGACGGTAGTCTTTCCCTTCAGATTTAAATTGCATGTTTTTTTACATGCTAATATAAGGTCTGTGGTGTCATTGCTGTCTATAATTAGGTTAAACAAGATTGCCGTTTTCTTATCCAGTGGAAAGTTCGTAAATAATGATGAGACGTCAAGTGAGACCATTTTGTTCGGTAGGATGTTTTTCTCTTCATTGCATCTGCTAGCTCGAAAGAGTCCATGCTGGTGTTTGTTTTTATGCTATTTCTTAATATTTAAACTATTTTGCAGATATACTTAGCCGGTTTATGTTTCTGTGATTGATCATTGCCACAATGGGCCGCATCGGAGGAGTTCCTGAGGCTGTCAAAGCTTCATGTGTTTTTGATATGTCATACAATCTTGCGCTGTTTGTTCCGACGGGTTTTGCCTTTTGGGTGCCTTCTATGAGTTTCGATCTAATATCGGAATCAGTCATCGATGATAAGATGTTTTTTCCATCATTTTCAGAATTGCATTTATTCTTGATTTAATGTATGTCGAATCATCTTTCTGTTTGTTGTCTGGTTTGAATTTAGATTGGTCATTTATAATCCTGTTCATGGACCATCTATAAGACTCGGCTCTAAGTATAACAACTCTTGATGCTTTGTCGGGTTTGGCAACTCGTATAGATTTGTGTGATTTTTGCTTCCGTAATTTATCTATGTGCTTCTTTGTGATGATATGGCTGCCTTTGAAATCAATTTTGTGATGTTTTATTGCGCTAATTATCTCAGCTTTCAGTCCTTGTCCATTGAATGCCTGTGGGGCGGTGTCTTCTGTTATGTCAGTTAAATAATTTTCCGTTCCAGCTTAGATGTCAATAATGTCGCGTTCGCTTACGTTTTCTTAATTATGCAGAATTTTGCTTATAAGAATAGTAAGTAGTAAGTTCTGACAAGATCGCTTTTGATTAATTGTAAATAAATGCATCAGGATTTTTTTGGAAATTTCAATTGTGTAGAGAATTTGTCAAGGTCGCTTTTAAAGACCTTAGTTACTTTTTCAGATGTTATTTCCATAAACGTTTCTATCTTCGTTTTAAGAGAATTTTATTCGCTTTCGTTCAGTCTTTCAAGTTATCAACCTAGTGAATGAATTAGTCTTTCATCATCTTACAGTTTTGATTGGTTGTCCTCGATAGCATTAAGTATCAAGCGCCTTGTAAGTTTATTCTTGGGTTTCAGGTTATTTCTCCTGCCCCGCTCGAGGAATCGATTTGGCATAACATCTGATAGCAATAGCAAACTTCTCTATTCAATTAACAACTTTAAATGTTTATGACTAATATGCTTAGCTGCACAATGAAACGATTATCACATTATTAAGTTAGATCGAAGCCTATAGAGAAATTTTACTTTTAAAGTTTGTCATTATGTTTCTTTCACCTAGAGCAAGATCAATCGACAGTTAATTTGATTGTAGAATATAATTTATGTGCAATCAATAGAGACGTCGCGGACAAGCTACATGACTTGTAAGTTTAGTCTTTCACTGCTTTGGGAAAACCAACATTATAGAGTCAATTTAGTTCTACTAAGTTAAATCATTATAATTTCATTATAAATTGACACACTTAACACTTTATTGATAAAGATAGAAGCTGGATGGCGCAATTGTATGTCTGGGTTGTGTCATTAGCTGTCTGTCACCTAAAGAAAAATCCAGCCACCATTAATTTGATTTTACCACATAAGTTTTTGCAACACGCAAGTGCTTATTTTGTTAGGGAGGTCCTGTTTGGCGTCGCAAACTAATTGTCATAGGTTTTTATTCTTGCATACACAAGGGCAGGCTTATAATGCTTTGGTAATACCAACATTCCATATTCATTTAAATCCCACAACTACTCAACGAAAAGTGTTGTTCTCCTCCGACGTGTCTGCGCATTTTCAGATATATTGAGGCTAGCTGGTTGAAGTGAAGGTTTGGTGTTTGTTATTAGGAAACGAGCACCTATAGAAAAATCCAGCTAGCGTTAATGGTAATTTAGCCTAGCGATGTATGAAATTTGTTTGTCCTAGGGACGTCGGAGAGGGCCTGTGTGACCCTGAAGTTAATAGATCAGGCGAGAAGCAGTCAAGTCACAAAATTTTATAGTTATACCAAAATTCTTCATTCAAATAAATCCTATCAAAGTACACCTGTAATGGGTTTTCATCCTCTTAGACATGGTTGGCGCGTTATTGGTAAATTTTAATACTCGCTGTTCGAAGTGTGTGTCTGGAATGCGCTATTAGCCAACATTCAGATAAAGAAACATTTGGTCAACTTTACTTAAAATTTACTTCGAATTTCATGCTACATTCAGGTCCTTATGGCATCAAGGAGTGATTTAGTGTCCGAAATTTATTTCCTTGGGTTGAATTACTGCGTACAGCAGTGCAGGCCTATAATGCTTTCGTAATACCGAGATTTCCTATTTGATTAAATCCTGCCGAATCTGATTTTCAACAGTTCTATTCACCAATGACTCGATTTCGCGATATTGGGAAATATTGTGACTGGCTTGTAGATGCATATGTTTGGAGAATGTTGTTTGCTAGTATTCACCGAAAGCAAAATCGGACCAAAATTATTTTCAATTTAGCTTAGAAATGTGTGCTATTTTCTGGTAATTAAGGCGTCGGAGAGGAGTTATTTTTCTATTAATCGAATGGTCCCGGGTTTATTTCCTATACACAGTAGTGCCGGTTACCAACGCATTGGTAATACCGACATTTAATATTCAAATATATCCATCTAAACTACAAAATTAAACTATTAGTTCCTAATTGACGTATTTTCCGCCTTGCTGATATAGATTGAAGCACGCTAGTAGAAACGTATATCAGGATTTCGTTATGTGCCAGCTATCACCTAAAGAACAATGCAGCCAACATTAGTTTGTACTTAGCTTAGAATCGTATGCAACGTTCAGATCCTTAATGAGTCGGAAAAAGGGTCATGAGTTAAGTTTCTGCCCTCCGTAGTACAGACTTTCAATGCATTAGTAATACCAATATTCTCTATTTAATTAAATGCTACCACAATACATTATATAAATTTCTACTACGCATTGATAGGGCTGCTGTGTGATTGAGTTAGCATGGAGTTAGCACCCAAGTAAATATCCTCCCAACAGTGGTTTCAATTTGGAAAAGAATAATATGCAAACTGCCGTTCGTAATGGTGTCATGAAAGAGCAGTGTGGCTCTCAAGCGAATGGTTGTGTATTTAGTTCCTACCTACAGCAATGCCGGTTTGCAACGCTTTGGTAATGCCAATATTTATATTGAACTTAATCCAACCAATTACATCATTTATTATTTTATTGCGAAGTGCTACGCCTTCCGTTTGATGCTGGCCCGTAGAAGTTTAAGTCATGTGTGTTGTTAGCTGGCGTTCACATAAATCAAAAGGCAGCCGATATTAGTTAGATTTTAACTTTGAATTGTATGCAACGTGCGTATCCTTGCGGAGTCTGCAAGGAGTTGTTTAGCTCTGGAACTAATAGATTTGGCTTAATTCCGGCCTATAGCATAGCTGGCTACCAAATAGTATTTACACACTATGGAAGACATGTGCAACAATTGAAATTTTAATGTAATACTAACAACTTAATCATAAATAAATATATAGTTTTTTTACATTCCTTGTTCTAATCCTGCGTAATTTTCTCAATAAAAATGTATGTTTACCTATTAAACGTGTCGCTTGCATGCAAAATTTTTTTGAATAACTGAATCTGTTATAAATTAACTGCTAAAAGCAGTGCGGATATTGTCTTCTATAGACCTTAAATATGTAAGCTTCACATATAACTCAACTTGACAGATTCTCGCCAAATTGGAAAAAACATTTCCAACTGTAATAAAAAATACTATGCATTGATAAAGATGTTATTGATTTTTTAATGTGAAGTCAACATTATTTGTTAAATTAGGAAGAAAAACGAGATTCTACTACTGATTGGATTGCGAGGAGTGTGAATTTAATCAAGTCTGCGAAAATGATTTCATCATTAACTTTCTAGTGACGACAGTTATACGCCATAGCAGACTAGCGATATTTATACATTCTAGCGTATATTTGCTATGCTTGATCATTAGCACAAGAAGGCAGAATAATTGGCCGTCAAGTACAGATCCCCTATGCCGTACTTGGCAGAGCTGCCTTGCATTTGCTGGAACCAGGACGTAATTGCTTAGTCTTACAACTCACCAACGACGTCAACAATGCCGCGCAGTCCATGCCATGATCGGTGGCTTTGTGGATATGTTGCAAGACTTTATTACCGTAGCAATTCTGGCAAGATTTTGATGAATGCCTAATAAAGACAATCTTGTGTACATACATAATTTTGCTTGCTTTCTTATGCTCTGCATAGTTAGTACAAAACATATATATGATACAATGTACCACTACACTTTAAAGCTATATATATATATATATATATATATATATATATATATATATATATATATATATATATACAAAACTGTATTTAATTGTAAGTTAATTATGAAGACGTTCATGAACGTAACCGGTAGATTTTGTAAAACTCAACTCACTTTAATTATTTAAAATCAAATAAACATTGCTTTACTAATATATATATATATATATATATATATATATATATATATATATATATAACGTACACTTCGACGGGAATACAATTGTCAATATGAAGAATAACTTGCAGGTATGCATTATAACACAAATTTTCTTGTTTAATAAGTTACAAAATTGAAATTACTAAAACTTTCTTTGTTAATTTACTAATTAAATAATTTAAACAATAATCGACTTAAACATAGAATGAATTTAGCGCTTTGACTTATTAGCATCATAGGTATATAAATAGTTCAGCTTTATTAAGTAGCATAGTCCAATTGGAACGAAAGTTCAGGAAGAATGTATCATAGCAGGCGTAATGTTCACAGGTGTAGAATAATCAGGCATATAAGAATATTTCCGTAAGTGATAGTATAACGTGCTTGCTGAAAGTAAGAAATACCTTCACTGAGGCGTTCTGCTATCAAGATTTATACGCATTAGCTATTGAAACGGACACTATTTTGTTGTTAATCATTCTAAATCGGAATAGAGCTTGGTAATAACCTGCTAGATTGTTTTAGAAATGGTCATTTTGGAAGTATTGGTGGTTTAATTAGAAGAACTGGAAAGGAACCCAAAGAACTTAATTTGTAGCATAGAAATTAATCTCTAAGGAAACGTCGGCTTTGGGAGAATAGTGCACGTTATGATTGTTAAACATCTGTCGCACACTAAAATAACCTTTATTGATAAACATAAACAAGTATCCGTGTAAGATAATATATATGCGCGTAAACGATGTAACCGTTTTTAAAAAATATACTTCGAGAGCATATGACCTGCAATTATATATATTTGAGCCAACTAAAAACATTGTAAATCGTTTATAGCGATACGCTTAGTGGGTGTAACACACAATTCTGAGTTTAGCTATTTAAACCTGGGCGTGATTAGTTGTGTAGTGTTTGTGGATTTTCAATAGAAAGAATTCAATTTTAGGGCACATTAATTAAGTTGTAAAGAATTTGATATAAAAAACTATAAGAAAAAGAACCGAAAAAAACAAATGTCGTGGTGAGGCCCGAAGAGTAAGATTTAATGCAACATAATGCGAGAAAGGGTTAAGTAAGGTGACCAGATAAAACTTGCAAATGAAGGAAGTGTTAATTAGAAATCATTTTAAAAAGAACTTTTATTTTATAAAGGCATTGAGAAGTTTAATTAAAATAGAAATAGTTTATAATCAGAAAAATTATGAACGATATAAACTAACCTAACGAGAAATTACCATTGGAATTCACGACCGAAGAGAAAATACAAGAATAAATATCACAATACCAATGAAGTTGAGGAAATTGTAAATCTCTACTCTACGCCTACCTTTTCAGTTCATGTATACCCATTCGGAAGCGCAGTTTTTTCTTGATTTGATTACTGCATTTAATCTTTCTAATAGCTATTGCTTGAATAAATAATTTACTCAGAGATTCATTCTAGCTGTACGACGTCTTGCATTGTGAATGATATGTAAAATCTCCCATTATTTTAACCGCTGATTTTATTTTAAAATACTTCATGTAAAGTAATGATATTGTGATTCAAATTAACATGATGGACTGCAAGAGTGGAAATAGTAGTTATTTTAAACAAAGTATGTGTACTTGATGTACCTATTATTTTCGACAGAGCTTAGTATTACTCCCATCCGTATGCGGTACGGATGACATTTTTGCTGTCGTAAAACTGATTAAAAGTGTCGTACGTATTAATTGTAAAATCACGGACTTGAGTTTTAAATATTTTGGGCTTGAAAATTTAATAACTTATTACATTTGATGTCAATTTCGCTACTACAATATTAATAAAGTCCCGTGACATTTTAGGTTAAGCACTAACAGAATATACTGATAATTTGCTTTTGATGTCTTGAATTTAATAATGAAATTTAGCTTTTCTCAAAAAAAATTTTTTCCTTTTTATCGTTTTTCGATGTTATCTTCTGGTGTCTTAATATTAAACTGCAGCTTAACATAGAATTTTTATGGAAGAAGGTGCGAAAAGTAATGGGCTTTGGGTAATACATGGAGAAATGGATGTTTCACCTTTACTACTAATTTCGGTTCGGTTTACAAATCGCGAAAAAAATATTATCCCACATTATAGAATTGAATCTCGCTAAACGAATAGTAAATATAATTCTTGTGGCTAGGTGATCCATAATAAGTTTGCACTTACCGATAATTTTTTTAATTGCCCGTTTTATAAACCACTTTGTGGTTTCATTTCCGTTCGGACGCCCTAATTTATTTCTCAAAGAATTGGTAAAGTTATACAATTTTTTGAGAAATATATCAAGTGAAGTAAAATTTATGCTAACTTACCAGTGCAAGTATGTATTAGGTGTTGCGAACCTAGTAACAAATTAGTTCAGTTTTGACCAAAAGGATAAACCAAAGGCAGTATGAACGGAAAGTATAATCTCATGCACATTCGTTTCGTGCTTACTGGGGACTCATCAATAGGAGCCGGTATTACGCCCTTTAACCACTATGTATTTGGTTGAAGAATGTGGGATAATAGAACGGTACAATCTCCTAGACGAATGTGTAAACCAGCAATAGTGAAGCTAACATCATATAGTCTACGACAATGCGACTTCAACGCTAACTCACACTATGTAATATATTTACCGAGTCTGTAAAGGATACTAACACTATGGCTATTGTGTTAGTAATCGATACCAACATTATTGTACCGAAAAGGTACATGTTACTAACACTATGGTTTCCGAGTCGGTACATAGTACCAAAATGATGGATATCAATTTATGCTATAGTTCACCGAAATTGAGAATTAAAACAATTTCTGAACATCTGTTACTCCAGTAAATCCATACACTCTGGTCTTCTCCGCAACAAACAGTATTTAACTTACCAGTGGTTAGACTCCAATTGAAGTGTATAGATTTTCATAAGTGATTTTTCATAGGTAATATACGTATTGTGTTTTAATCCTCGTTAACAATAATTGATTTCGCGGATGATGGTAACAATTATTTAAATCAAGTTTGCGAGCTTGAAGAAAACACCAATCCCATTGTATTTAACCAGTCGTCGAACAACATAACAAAACTACCTCCAGCCGCAACGCACTTGAATAGGTGTAAGATCAGAACTCATTAAATAATATATGGTTTGTCGAATTTCACGTACAATGTATGATAAGACGGCCGGTATGAGCCGTCAGAATGAAGGTTAGCAAAAAATCAATGTGTTGGCACAATGATGGAAAAAGGTAAAATGATTGAAAATAATTAAATACAGGATAAGCAGTGCGTTTTTTATCAAGCGATATCATTTAATTGATTAGATCAACTCTAGTTTTAATAAAAAGTCTACAATGGGAATAATGGTGACTACTTGACAATTGCATAGAATCAACATTTTTCTAGTAAACTGTTTTAATTGTAATTTTTTATCACTTTTTATACGGCTGTTCCATAATTCCATAACGCACCATTTCATTTGTTCTGATATTGTGTGAGAAACACGGCCTGCTTTCAGTATTTTTATTTGCATTATGCTTACGATTAAGTTTAATTGTCAAAAGGCTCAAATTGCTGACCATACATAGATTTCGCTTTTCATTACATAATGAGAATTAGGCAACAAATGATTTATCGTGAAAACGGATTCTAGACAGCACAAAATAACCACATTCAAATGGTAATTATTAATGTCTATTTTCCTTTGACTCGTAGATATTAGCGATAAATATAACGATAAATTTCTGTTTATATTCAATCCACCCACTAATATGCAGCAAGTTAATCATTAGTAAGTTTTGCAGATCCAGTGCATATTAAGTTTAGGTTAGTAGGATCAAAACTCACACTGTTAAGTGATTTTGTGCGAAATTGAATCTTATCTTTAAATTTAATAGCACGCGCATTAGATATTGCATCGTCCAAATTTTCTCAATATCCTGGCCAAAATTGTATTTATGGCGAAAGGCCGATGCCTAATAGCGTGTAGCCCGTAGGCAGGTAACACAGACGTACATTGAAAAATGATTTTTTTCATGTTGACTTTGACATTCATCCAGGTCTTCTATAAGCTAACCTCTGATTCCGTCTGCCATGCCAAATTCAGGCATAGAAAAAAGCGAGTTGTTTTCTGTTCTTGAATGGTAATCAAAATAAAAAGCATTAACAAATGGTGAATTTGTAGATGCCAAAAGATACACTTACCTTATTTCTCATAATGAATTCTGTGAAAATCAGTTTTCATTACCCGTTTTTTACCAAATTCATTTGCCTTTTCTGAGAACAATTGTCAGTCTGTTAGTAAATTCAATTAGGCAGCTCAAATCAAGAATTAAGATTATTATCAGGTGAAACCCAGCACACGTACTTATGTTTTAAATTATACTAAGAAGTACTAATTTGCAGTGGAGTGTTGTAGTATAAAAAACGGAAAATATAGAATACGCAACAAACACAAACGTTGGCTCGTGTTTTACCTGTATGGACGCAAAGTTGCATTTTGACGCACGCCCACAAACTCACACGTTTACACTCACTCACTGACGCAATTCAACACTCTAGAGAATATTCCAATGCTGTTTAGTAAAAAACGTTATTTTGCTTAATCTCCCAAGGCTTTTCGAAATGCTTCTAATATATATATATATATATATATATATATATATATATATATATATATATATATATATCAGCTAATAATATTTTTCAGCTGACTTGTTTATTTTCATAAATTTCAGATATTCCCTGGCACTCTGTAGTCGCTGTTTTAATGCGATTTTCCACTGAATAAGGCACATAAGTTATGTTTTGCTTTCTCAATGGTAAATTTATCATTTCTTAAATAGTCTTAGACTTTATAAAGTCAGCGCGAAATAATTTTGTCTTGTTGTATTTTTGTTATTTTTTAAGCAACAAAAGCATATACGTTGGCGGATTCAAGTCAAGATCAAATTGTTTATTTATGTAAACATTTATTTAAAAGTGCACTTTCTGCATTACAGATTTTTTCTCCAAAACTGCATGCTACCAACACCTATCGCATTTGGTCTATTTAAATTGCAACCAGATATGCTAGCCGTTTCCTTCAGAGCCCTCCTCCTCATAGTCAAAAACATCATTTATACCAAATAATCTGACACGGTGTCTACATATGAATTCGTTTTATGCTTTATAACTGTAAGAAGCACAGTTCTAAACAGGCTGTCAGCAGAGATGATCTAAAATAAGACAGAAAAATGAATTCAAGTTAGGCCAACTTGTGATTTCGGAAAGTTCAACTTTTAATATATGAAAAATCAAATGACCATATTCAACTCATCTTTTATAAACCAATTGGCTACAACAAAGGTCAAAAGTGCGCTTAGGACTTATTCAGTTATAGTGCATATAAACTGACCTATTTTAGAGCAAGTAACTATGTTATCTACCGCAAGATCACCCAAATGATATGGATAACAGAACATATGCTACTCGTAGACAGAAATTTGGGTCAAAAGCACTACAATATAGGATCCATTTGAAAAAGGCTGACCCGAAATGATAAGTTGGCATATAAATTAACATTGAAATTAGTATGCTGATTGAGCGGTAAATTTAATTAACTTCAAGATACTCTGAAGTAAATTTACTTCTTTTCGAACCCTGATCGTGCTAATTCTGGAAAGCACTTGATGAGTTCCCAATGAAAATGAAACCGGTTAATTAAATGAATTGAATTGTATATCCTATACGATATTTATATATATATATATGATATATATATATATATATATGTATATATATATTGCAAACATGTTTTATAATGCAATTAAAACTTAATTGATTGCGCCTGTGGTGGTAACAAATTCTTTAAATCAAGTTTGCGAGCTTGACGTAAACATCAATCCCATTTTATTTAATTAGTCTTTGAACAACATAACAAGACAACCGCGTCGCACGCACTGATGCGTTTCAACCTTCCATGATCATCATTAGAGTACGACGGCAAGCTGACTAGCGAGGATCGATCCGCATTGCACATATATGGAAAGCAAAATTAGATATGCGGCTCTCACATCTAATAGTATTGAATACATTGTACTTGACAGAAAATGTCGGCTGCACAATTTCTATGCAGTCACGTACATTAACTGTTTGCAGCTTTCGCCACACATATATATAGACAATACAATTAAACATTAATTGATTGCTCAGGCGTTGCGAAATCTGCGAACTATTAATGTTCGTGACTGCACGGAAATTATGCAGCCGACATTTCCTGTCAAGTGCAATGTACACAAGACTGCTAGAGATGAGAGCCGCATATCTGATTTTGCTTTCCATTTATATGCAATGCGGATCGATCCTCGCTAGTCAGCTTGCCGTCGTACTCCGATGGTGATCATGGAAGGTCGAAACGCGTCAGTGCGTGCATCTGGCGGTAGTTTTGCTATGTTGTTCGAAGTCTAATTAAATAAAATGGAATTAGTGTTTACTTCAAGCTCGCAAACTTGATTTAAAGAATGTGTTTGTTAACGTGTAATCGATTAATTAAGAACATCACCGACCAAAGCCTTCTCGACGTGCCTCCAAACGTGATTAAAAATTACATACGACAGTTAGGTAGCAGTACTTAAAATTACATTTTGAAGGTAATAAAGTAATTGCGGTTGTATTAATTTGATAAGAGATGTTGAGGATATTGAACAAGATAACTCACTATAGTCTTATAATGTATTTTAAATTACTCATTGAAATATGATTAGAACTTTTTTAAAGATGGAGGTGTACTGGGCGTATAAGATGAGGGAAAATGAGTGAGAAGATACAAACTGAGACAAAAGGAACGTTTAATTTAATTTTTCATGTAAGAGGAATGGATAAAACACATATACGTTATGCTATGAATTTTAGTAAAGCTCGCATTTCAATAATCTATAATTATATGCTGCCAGCATGAACAAAACATTACGTTAGGTATGAAATTCAATTGAACCTTATTTGGAATTTGTTATGTACAGGCCAGAGTTTGACTCGGACTGGACTCAAAACGGGAAACAGTTTCCTCAGTGACTAAATCTCTATCCCTTGTTCAACCCGGTTTGAGTTTCTTCCGCGGTAAATTCCAGACTGTACCTTGCGAGTTCCCAGTAAGGACGAAACTGGTTTACTGGACAAATTGCTTTTGCGTTCTAATGTAATGTTTAATTTACACTGCCAAGTTATTAGACTTCGATAGAATGTATATGTACCTAGTCTTTTCTCGTAATTAAGGTTTTATAGTAGATACTGTCTCTGTTGAACTTAGATTAATATAGTTTAACCACTCCAAGTTGGTTTAATAAAGAATAAGGAAGTTGATTAAATAACGGTCGAATTTAAATCATATTAAATAATGAACATGGATGAACATGATGAATATTATGAGAATGACACAGAAAATATTAGTAGGAACATGTAATATACGATGTAATATGATGTGTGTACTAATTAACATTGGTCATAAAGAGTAACGCAATTAATGTCTAATTATTGATGATGGTTTATTATCTATAGACTATGACAATTAAATCAATGTTGGATAATGTATATGACTTAAAACTGCTAGCAGATCATGGCGATTTGTTCCAAAAAAATAAGTTTCAGAGCACCGCTTCTCTGACTAAAAAACGAATTCTAAATTGTGCTAATTCATTTATAGTTATTAAAGTAGCAATAATAAATTAAGCAAGCATTAATTAAAATTACTAAATAAATCAACATGGACACTAATTAAACTGGTCAAAGTATTACTACAGTAACTATAATGTAACTCTAAATATGAAACTGAAAGTGGCCTTACAGAAGGCCAGAGCTACAGTTCCCAAATCTAAATTTACAACAGGTCAAATGCTGAGGAGTAAGCACCAAGAAGACTTAGCCTTATAATTTTCACACAAAATAATCACAATGCAAGATCTATGTAACACAAGAGCCATAATCTACTCTGAAATATGGTTATTGTGCATGTTTTATCAAGAAATAACCATTATCACAACAAATGACTGGTAAATGTTGCATAATGAATCTAGAATAGAATCCCCTCGGCATTAGGATTTCGCCAGTTACCCCAGTGAAGCACATGCTGAAGATTATTTTTCATCGCTTTGTCGACCATTTCCGGCCGGTGTTATTAAGGCAGAACATGAGTCACTAACGTTGTAGAACCTGTAAATTTATCGAAGTGATGCGTTTATTTGATATCGTCTCAAAGCACACTCAAAACGTTATTAAAAAAACAGATTATCCATCTCGAAACAGCCAATGTATCTTGGGTGACCCCGTCAGTTTACGAATAATATGAATAAAGCAAAAATTTTTTTGGCGATGTATGTTATTGAAGCCAGAATTTTGAGAAAAATAATCCAAAATATGCGAGTCGACACATGATAAATGAAAATATCAGTGTTTGGTCATGTTGCATGTAGACACTAGCAAATAATTTTCTTATCGATTCTCAAACCAAACTGTTTTTTATCAATAACATTTTTGTGCAGCTCTAATGCACATTACTCAGCTTACGAATTTAGTATTCCAATTTTGACAAAGGACATCCTAGAACTGGCGAAGAATTCAAGGACATCTTATTGGTGACCTGTAAATTCCATGTTTGCCGTTTCTCAGTTCGAGTACACATATTACTCAGTCAAATATATTCTAATTGTGAAAAAATGATTTCTTATACAAAATGTAAATATTCATTTAATAATTGAGAAACAGCACAAATTAGGCAGGCACATATAACGAAGAGGGATCTAAATTTATGTTACTTTTCATTTTTCATCAAAATATGGCAAGCAGTCTCAAAGCGAAAAATTTGGTAACGTCGATTACTTTTTATCAAAATTTCTTAAAAGTGTGCCAGCTAATTTCTAATTATAAAGGTAGCATTATTAGTTTAAGTAATGAGTAATTAAAACAGCTCTATAAATCAACATGCCCGGCAATTAAATTGTTTGGAGCATTTATACGATTACGATAAAGTAACTCTAAACACGAAACTAAAAGTGACCTTACAGAAGACCGAGGAGATATATATATATATATATATATATATATATATATATATATATATATATACGAAAGCGATGACAGAATTTACTGAAATTATATGAAAGTATTGACTACAGGTCAACAGAAAAAACGTTGACAAACGGGAATAGGAAAGCAAGTTGAACTATTGCTTTATTAATATATTAATGAAAGGAAAACAAAAAACTAATCTAGGCATGCAATATTGACAATTATTCTACTGCTTCTTTCTTGGTCTCTGACTTTTAAATACCGGTTTCTCCATAGGTTAATGTTTACATAACAATTGTAACCAAAGATGTTTCTACCACAGGAAGATATATTTTGCTTCTTCTGGATTACATTTAGATCGATTATTTAATTAATACTGTCGATTTGTTGCGATTATACGTGCTCATATACTTACAAACCTCCTAATCAACATAAAGCCCGCACTTCTTATTGCCTAGTTAGCTCCAAATTCAGAATATTATATTTGCGCGCTATTATTTGTTATTCTTTTCTTAATTTTATGATTAATTAAACAATATTGAAGTTTATAATGAAAAACATATTTATCGTAGTGACCATTTATACAGGAAGAATTTTGATGTGCTGAGCATCCGCGAAGTGTTTAAATTCTTTATGTTAGATTAAACACTCTGTGGTAGAGTGCACACATTTTTAAACTTGGTTTACGGTATTGGGTAAACATTAAACGGATGAGCTGTTCGGGAAAGCTACCGGTTTAGAATATGAAGAATTCACGTGGAAAGTATTTCAGAAAAAAGGCAAAGACGTGCTGAGATTTCATGGCCTATTTAAAGCCAATAAACAACGAAACCCATTACAAAATATGGTAGATGTCAAAAAGTCTAAAAATGTTAAATGCTAGTACTTGTTAATCATACAATTTAAAAATATTCCTATATTTAAAAATTACGAATTGGTAGACTGGTATTTTATTCAATTGCAAATTATAAGAAACTCACACACTGTTCAGCTTAGATATTGCATCCATTATCAAACAAACAAAAACCATTGAAGCCGACATGCCCAGGTTTGAGCCCTGCCCGCGGAAAATTCTGGCCAGTACATTATTAGTTTCAAATAAGGACGAAACCGATCTACTGGATGAATTTCCTTTTCTACACTATATAATTCTTAGTTTATACTGACGAAATGTTAGTAAATAATGGGTCGGGTGTTTTTATCAAATTTGTTACCTTTATTATATATTATTATAAAAGCCATTGTCATTGAAAATCTGCTGGTGTCTATATCTTAATTTCTAGAGGATAAATAACGCTTCTAAGATTTTTTAGAAATGCCAACCATATGTGTCTTTAAACATTACACAAAGATATGCGTTGATAAACATGTTCAGTGTATTTATAAGTGACAGCCATTATCTGCTCAAGTCGCTAAAATATCCATGCGTTATCATGAGAAAACTATTGAATAAGGCACTCCTACAGCAAAATTATAATGTAAGAATTTTGAACCATAATTTTTCTATTTTGGCAATACAATAAAAATGATAGAACATGTTTGTTAATTAAGCAATCTCAGGCGGTGAACTGAAATACAACATGTTTTAAGAAACAACGGCTTCGTTATGGTTTCCTGTTATAAATTGGCAACGGAATGGTAGGATAATGAGCATGTATTTATTATTTTTTCGTATAACTATCAAATATGAAATATTGTAGGAAGTATTGCGTAATTAATGGTAGCCCATTAAAGACGAAACGAATTTATGCACTGTTTTTACAATTATAGCATTCATAAAATAATGTTCTGCCTTCAAAATTTAATTATATATATATATATATATATATATATATATATATATATATATGTATATATATATGGAAGTTTTAAAAAGACAACTGTGTAGAATTTATGTATGGTTTCCGTTTAGCCGTTATTTCGTACTTGTAATAAATATCGATGATTAAGAATTAATTTTTTCGATTCCGTGGTCATTATCTAAAAATTCCTTTTTGACAACAGTGTAAATCTTCGGCTTGTTAACATTTCGATCAATTCGGCCAGCTCTCCCTTTTTAGAACCGCGATCCATATAGTCAGAAAGCAATAATCACAAATGACGCAAATTTTAAATGAAAATTGAATTACAAATTAATTTTTAATCCAACTCATGGTTATAAATCGAAATTAGATTTGCTGCATTAAAAGTATTTTTATATTTTACTGTACTGAATTTTATACAAAGAAATTATACCGCATCTAAACCTATAAGGTAATATTCAGATGCTATGTGTAACGTAAAAACATTTTACAAATGAGCAATTCTTCAGCCGGTAGTGCGAGCAAAACTTAACAAAATTAATTAAAAATTAGCTCAGAATATTCGTTAAAAATATAAGTAAGATATACTCATCAACTAATGAACTATAGCTATTTAGGCAATTAAATCCTGCAACCCTTGTCCTCTGCTAAATTACCCCTTCACTCTCATAGTTAGAGTTAGATTTTCACAATGTAGGACTGATCTAACCAGTCATATTATCGTGCATACCAACTTATGATTCAGTTTTACTTATTGTTGATTTAATTAAATATCGCTACACTTAATATGACTCAATTGATCATAAAATAAAATGACATATTGTAGGCAAATGTGACGTTTCGAAACATATTGATTTAAAACTTTCTTTCTGCCAAAGTGACAATTGGAATAAATGTAGAACGAAGTCAGGCAAATTGAAGTCGGTTTAGCGTATTATTATGCTAATTATGCATAGTTTTATTCATCAAGAAATGCTTTTATTAAATGAATATAATATTTATACCTGTCATTTCTTAACAAATTGTTAAAGTATGTATTAAATAAGCAATAAGTTAGAAATCAGACAGCATAATGGAAAAAACATTAAATGAGTGAAAGGGAGAAGAAATTGATATCAACAGGCCGTAATAAATTTCAATATTCAACATAACTTATACTTTTTATCAACAATCGAAATCAGGCAAATTGGTAAACAGAGCAAAATATTCGAAATTAAATGAGATAACGAACAATATATATATATATATATATATATACATATATATATATATATATATATATATATATATATATTCAATGCAAGCCTTAATAAAATTAATAGTATCCTTTTCATGTGCAAAAAGAAAAAGAATTTTTATCTAATAAAGCCCCGTTTCCTTATTATATTCTACAATTTGAAATATCTTTTTTCATAAATTGAAATGCCAAAAAATAATAGAAAAATGTAAACATGGAGAGAGTGTGATATAAGGAAACAGCCAATTAATTGAGCTCATCGCCTCCAGTTCAAGCTCAATGAACAAACATGCTTCTACTGCTTGCATAAATTTAGCTGCAAAATGTATGTACATAATGGGTCAGGTGTTTATATCAATATCGCATCCCCGATTGTAGTAATTGCTAAACCGCCCTCGCAACCAATATTCGTTTATCTATAATCCTATCATGCTTGACATTCATAAAACTTATCAGATGCCATGGCTCCTGTCTTACCATTACAGATTGTGGATGATTAATTAAAATTTCAGATTAAAAACTATTCAATTAGTACGAAACTGATAATGAAATATATTGCTCAACTTCCCCATTATATTTAACAAAAATTGGTTGCGCGTGTGGTGGCAAAAATTCTTTAAATCAAGTTTGCGAGCTTGAAGTAAACACCAATCCCATTCTATTAAACCATTAATCGTTATGTTGTTCGACGACTGGTTAAATACAATGAGACTGGTGTTTACTTCAAACTCGCAAACTTGATTTAAAGAATTCCCCGTTATATGTTATGAGGTGCACCAGCCTAAATCTAATGCACTTTCGCACAAGTCCCAAATATGACAATACTGGAAACTACTTTCGGAGTGCCGAATTATGACGAAACGGTTCTATCTGATAAATTTCTTGTGTCATCCTATTCAGTGTTTAGTTGAAAACGGTATTTTTATACTGAAATTCTGCCATTTTATGCGATTTAAATAATTTTTACTCATGTGGCACGATGGATGACTTATAACTACAGACCTGATATGGCTAGATGTAGCTCGAAAAAGAAGATTAAACTAAATGAAACCACCTGAATAAAAGTGTCAACATAAATATATTTAGTTAGCATTTAGCTGAAAATTGCAGACATTCCACGACTTCGTTTATGTACTTGATAAATTCAAGACGTGACAATTCTGCCAAATACTATGTAGAGTGCCCTATGAGGACAAATTCGTTCCAGTTGATTGATTGCTGTTTTCTAACTTTTGCAATGTTGTCTTTATACGGAAAACATATATCAAGGCAAATTCTACTACTAAACCAACATTTAGTATATATACATGCATATATATATCATATATATATATATATATATATATATATATATATATATATATTGAAAGACCGTCAGCTGTTTCAACAGGCCTTCCCCCGTATGTAAGAATATTTACTGGATTTTCATTTTAATATGTTGAATGTTCTTCATCATTATATAACATAATGCCGAGAATTAATTAAAACAAATATATAGCAGACACGGCGTGTTTTGATAACCTTTAATGAATATACTGATGATAAATCTACAGTATATATAATAATAATAATAATAATAATAATAATAATAATAATAATATATAATAATATAAAAACGACAACAACAACATAAATAATAATAATAATAATAATAATAATATAATAATAATAATAATAATAATAATAATACTAATAATAATAATAATAATAATAATAATAATAATAATAATAATAGGATGAACAAATGAAATGAATGTGAATCAACGGCGTTGTGATTATGACATACTGCATAAGCCATAATAAGACAATTGAAATAAATTTGGATAAGCTTAAATATGAAGTGTTCGATAGGTTATGTCTTAACTCTTAACAACGCGCTTTCTTAATATTGCACAAAACTAATGTAGACCGGCGTCTGAATAACATTTAATAATGACAAATAAACAGATTAAATGCCAGTAACAATTAACGATTATTAAAAATAGCTAATGTTCGTATCATGCACTAGTCGCCTAGACATGACCATTAATTCGAAGTACAGCAGTTTCGGAATCTCAATTGTTGTTCAAGTCAAGCTTAAATAAGTGCACGGGAATTCCTAATTCTAAAAGGTTCAATACTATTTGGTTACTCCAGATTCAAAAGGTAAGAAATATAGTAAAGCGATAAATGATTAGATATCTAATGGCTATATTAGACAATTAACTGAGTAAGATATTCAGAGGGGAAGTCAACACAAGTATTTGGTCCAGAAAATAGATCAGTTTACCTGAACATCCCATTTCAGGGGAACGTAGTTGCCCGCGTAGCACAGCTTTAACATGCACATTTAATGTAGCTAATTTATGAGTTTTATTTAAGGTAAAACACTTATCTATTCCATCAATCGAACAGAGGCTGCAGTTAATGTCGACATCAAATATTATTGCCCAAAATGCATGCGCAAGTTGTCGATTAACTTTCGTAGGCCTATTAAACATATTTTGGATGGTAAATTGGAACTTTAGGTCTAAATGGATGCCATATGAGCTCTATTTAAAATGAAAAAGACTAACCGAGTTACATTAGCTAGTACATACCTGAAAAGTGTGTAGTGTGCGGCAGGGTGGCTCAGTTGTTGGAGCACAGGATTGCCAAGCAGACGTGCCCAGGTTCTAGTGCTGTCCGCGGCAAATTCTGGCCAGTACATGATGAGTTACCAATAAGGACGAAACCGGTCTACTGGATGAATTGCCTTTTCTACACAATACAATTCTTAGTTTATACTGACATATGTAAGTAATTAATGGGTCAGGTGTTTATATCAAGACCGCAACCTTGATTATAATAATTGTTATCACCACCCGTGCAACCAATGTTCGTTTAATTATATAAATGTTCATTTCAATACCACTTCCCCATATAGTGAGGGGTCTGTTCCGTAATGACAGATTGGGGATGGTTAGTTGGATCTTTGGGTCTAAATGGATGTCATATAAGCTCCACCTAAAGTAAAAATAGACTAACCAAGTTATATTAGTTAGTATATAACTGAAAATTGTGTGCAATGTAGTGTGCGGCAGGATGGCTCAGTAGTTAGAGCACCAGATTCCGAAGCAGACATGCCCAGATTCTAGTTCTGTCCGCGGCAAATTCTGGCCAGTACATGATGAGTTACCAATAAGTACAAATCCGGTTTACTGGATGAATTTTCTTTTGTACACTTTAGAATTCTTAGCTTATACCGGTATATGCAAGTAATTGATGGGTCAGGTGTTTATATCAAGATCTCAAACTTGATTAGAGTAACGATAGTATTGTATATGTTGCTAGAATAAGGAAACCGTTGCCTAAGGTGGTAAATGCAAATATGGCTAGTACTTACTAATAATGTGTAGTGGTATAAATATTTGTTCTTTTTTAAATGAAATTCTCATGCAGTGCGTGTTGATGAAGGGGATGAGGTGCAAGGCTCTGGGCCAAATGCACCTTGGTTCAATTCATTATCTGTACGTTATTCAATATAAACTACGTTATACAATGCCCAGTTTACACTGACAAATTTATATATAATGGGATTGGTGTTTATATCAAGCACGCAACCATGATTTAAATTAACCTGATTATCGGGTTGCGATCCGATTTGTTTGCATCCGCTGTCTTTCTGGTTTTTGTTCCAAAATTTTCGATTTCCAGATACGGAAATCTTTTTCAATGGAAAGCTCATCACAATAAGTTGACAATCAATATGTCAAGTGGAAATATTAGTTTAAACTGCCACATTTATACTTGTTGTTAGATCTCTTATGCATAAAATGCTAGGAAAGTGTCTGTCAAATTTGTTTGTGTATATGTCTGCAAGCGTACGCCATTTCTGTTTGTATGTATTCTCGTTTGGTTTTGATTGAGGAGTAATCAACTATTGCACGTGTACACTCATCCCAGTGAAATGACAGCGATTTAGCAACATCTGACTAATCACTAGATAAGCGTATGCCACCTCTGTGTGTTTGTGTTTGTGTGTGTGTGAGTGTTTGCTTAAGACTGAGAAATAATCTGTTACATGTAATTAACGGCACGTGTAACAGAAATTCACATAAAACTAAAATGATAACTGTCATTTCCTAAATGCACACATCAGACCTATTTTTACACGTACTATCCTAAATGAAGTAATTACGAGTGGCATCCCGGAGAGAAGGGGGCGAGATACTGTGAATAAAGTAAATAATTTAGAGTTAGCAAAACGGAAAAGTATTCTATTAAGGTGGATAGTTAAAATAAAGATTAAAAGGGGGTCGTAAAAGAAGTTGAAAATTGTTTGATAAAGAAAGATGCAAATAAATGTTTGTTAAAAGATGCTACACTAACAACAGAACGTAAGATAAAAGATGAAATAATATAACAAGTAATCAAGGATGAAATAATAAGTTAATCAAAAATTAATTGGGCGATATTGAATTACACACTCTCCACCTCTATAAGTTAATATCAGTCCAGTGTTCTTATTCTTTTACTTGAGCGAGTTTCTGATTCTGATTCTGATTCGTGCAATCTTCGTTTTCTACCATTATTTAGTGCTGTATTCCAAATAGGACCTAGTGATTTTTCTACGGCTGTTTCATTCATTATGTCATTTCTCGATTTAATTTCGATGGATTCTCTAATCAGTCTAGTCGACCTGTTACGGCTACAGATTGATATACGTCTGCACCCATCCCAATTAATGGTGTGTCCTGTCTCTACTGTATGGCGTGCAAGATCTGATCTATTAACATGGGCATACTTGCATGCGGTTTTATGTTCTCCTCGTCTAACCTTAATTGGGCGCATGGTTTCACCCACATACATCAGGTTACAGTCGTTACATGGAATTTCATATACTCCTGATGTGTCTAACGGTTCTATTTTCTCCTTTTGGTTGGGAAGTTTAATACCCAGGGTAAGGGTCTGTTTTAAAATAGTACGTATATTGTATTTTGCTGCTATCATTTTGATTTTCCTACTTAGTTTAGAGTCAGGTATAATCATTACCCTCCTGTCATCTTTTAATTTATTTGACTTCACGTACTTCCAGTCATGATTAAATTTACTTATAACGCTCATTATAGTTGCTTCAATTAACTTTAGAGGATACCCATTAGCACTGAATATTTCTCGCAGTCTCCCTAATTCAATCTCTCTATGTTTTTTATCTGTTAATCTTAAGCTTCTTATTATCATCGATTTTAAGATACCGATTTTCATTCTATATGGATGATTTGAATCGAAATTAAGAAGGATACCTGAGTAAGTATCCTTCCTATAAACATCCCGTTCTAGTTTTGTACCATTTCTAATTAACTTGACATCCAGAAATGGTAATTCGCCACTTGATTCATTTTCAATTGTAAATTTAAGCTCGCTCACCTGATTTGCTATGTTTAAGAAATTTATCAGTTGATCCTCCCCGTGATTCCAAATAACTAATATATCATCCAAATATCGTACATACAATTTAGGATTTAAGGGCGTTATATCTAAGAGAGTCTTCTCCATGTAATGCATGAAGATATTGGCTATTGGAACCGATAGTGGTTGCCCCATTGGAACACCTCTAATCTGCTTATAAAATGCATTCCTAAATTTAAAATAAGTGGAGGACATACATACGTACATCATCTCCATGACGTGTCTTATCGTCATTTTGCTTCCTTCCAATATTACTGGATGATCAACAAATCCGGTTTACTGGATGAATTTTCTTTTGTACACTTTAGAATTCTTAGCTTATACCGGTATATGCAAGTAATTGATGGGTCAGGTGTTTATATCAAGATCTCAAACTTGATTAGAGTAACGATAGTATTGTATATGTTGCTAGAATAAGGAAACCGTTGCCTAAGGTGGTAAATGCAAATATGGCTAGTACTTACTAATAATGTGTAGTGGTATAAATATTTGTTCTTTTTTAAATGAAATTCTCATGCAGTGCGTGTTGATGAAGGGGATGAGGTGCAAGGCTCTGGGCCAAATGCACCTTGGTTCAATTCATTATCTGTACGTTATTCAATATAAACTACGTTATACAATGCCCAGTTTACACTGACAAATTTGAATATAATGGGATTGGTGTTTATATCAAGCAAGCAACCATGATTTAAATTAACCAGAAATCCTGACATAATGTTTAATTGAAATATGAATTTCCCAGGTGGCTTAAAAAGTTTACCTGATCTGCCTTTGGACTAACGCGGCTTTTATTATTCCAGTAGTTTTCTTTCTTTAAGATATTTCGGCTAACTTTATCGATAGCCTACTTAAGTTTGTCAATCCACACAAGTTTAATAAAAGATACTAATGAAGCTAGCCGAAAGAGATATCTTACAGCCGCTCTTGAAGATAGACTTACCGAGAAGCAAAAGTTAGCGCAAAATTAATAATTGCAGGTAGCGTGTGTCTTAGGTGGAGCATTGGATGAGTTGAAAATAATGAGTAAAGTGCTGTCCGTTTCAAGCCCCATTGACAGAAATTATTGAGATTACTTAAAGTACACAATGAGGACGAAACCAGCATATATGATGAAATTCATTCGATATCTTATATGTATGTTTGTATGTATGTAAGTATGTATGTATGTAGGTATGTATGTATGTATGTATGTATGTATGTATGTATGTATGTATGTATGTATGTATGTGTATGTATGTATGTATGTATGCATGTATGTATGTATGTATGTATTGTATGTAATGTATGTATGTATGTATGTATGTATGTATGTATGTATTTATGTATGTATGTATGTATGTATGTATGTATGTATGTATGTATGTATGTATGTATGTATGTATGTATGTATGTATGTATGTATGTATGTATGTATGTATGTATGTATGTATGTATGTATGTATGTATGTATGTATGTATGTATGTATGTATGTATGTATGTGTATGTATGCATGTATGTATGTATGTATATATGTATGTATGTATGTATGTATGTTTGTTTGTATGTATGTTCTTATGGATATATTTACTTTAATCAAGGTTGCGAACTTGATATAAACACCTTAAGTATATACATTTGTCAGTATAAACTAAGTATTGCATAGTGTAGAAAAGACAATTCGTCCAGGAGACCGGTTTCGTTCCTATTGGGAACTCATCACGTATGTATTTATGTGCCTATGTATGTACGTATGTATGTATGTATGTATGTATGTATGTATGTATGTATGTATGTATGTATGTATGTATGTATGTATGTATGTCTGTATGTATGTATGTATGTATGTATGTAATGTATGTATGTATGTTCGTATGGATATATTTACTTTAATCAAGATTTCGAACTTGATATAAACAAGTTAAGTATACACATTTGTCAGTATAAACTAAGTATTGTCTAGTGTATAAAAGGCAATTCGTCCAGGAGACCGGTTTCGTTCTTATTGGGAACTCATCACGTAGTGCCGAAAATTTGCAGCGAACAGGGCTCGAATCTGAGCACGTTTGCTTCGGAATCTGGTGTTCTAACGACTGAGCACTGCGGCAGGGTTGTGTGTCAGAAGTGCAACCAATGCTCGAATGGATATATGCTTGTATGCATGCTTATATGTTTATGTATGTTAGTACATTTTTATGTGTATGTATGTTTGTATGTGTGTATGTATTCATGTATGTATTTATGTATTCACGCATTTATGTAAGTACTATGCTTGTAGTATGTAAATATGTACTTATGCATATATGTACATTCATTTATTTAGGGATGCAAGTGTTATATATCCCTGTCATGATGTGTATTCCTGTTTATGCATTTATGTTTGAATGAATAAATGTATCAGTACAAGATGTTGTCTGTCAATCATTTGTATACACGATTCTGTTTGTTTTTTGTGTTTATGCATTTGTTAATAAAACCATTTTGAATGCTTTCATTATGGGATATATCAAGATCTATATTGTGCTTAAGTAAACTGATTTAATAACGATGAAACGACTGTTGCCCTCGGTCAAAAGGCCACCTAGTAATTTGACACACAACACGTGCATGTGTGTATACGTATTTCTTCCCATATACTTATAGAGTACACTTCTATGTTCAATCAAGTGAGATTAAGACAAAGTTGGAAGTTTGATAATTAGATTTGTAATGTAAGGGAAAGGGAATAATTATTTGGCTTTGCCTCAAATTAACGAAAACTGGAAGAAATCAAAAGTTTTAATGAATGCCCGCCTTTTCGGTATATTCACATGCATATTTTGTAACTAAATATTTTTTAGTATACGTTAATGATGGTTGTTTTCTTATGTGAAACTAACTAGTGATATCAAATAGTAATCGATTGAATCAGTGGACCTACTGCTGAATTTATCTGTCTTATTAGGGCGAAGTTAATATGCTTTGATTTATCGATTAGTTTATGTTGGAATGAATTAAGCGAGAGACTTATATTAGTTTGTTTATATAGATTTAAAAGAATATCTCAAAAATAAGAGATGCTCACATTTACAGTTAAATTCATCTTCTAAACCTTAGTGTCGTCCTCATGCCCAGGAGCGACTTGCGCTTTTCTGACAGTACTACTTTACCTAGATAACAAGTTGGGCAGCTTGCAATGATCAAAGACAGTTGGACCATCACAAATTTCTCCATCACCTCATAGCTGACTCGTTCACATATTCTGTCTTCTATAACGTAGGCTAATTCTTGTATAGAAATTATACACTTAGAGCGGTCTGGATAGGAGGACTGCCTCTGTCCCAAAGAAGAAGACAAAAAACGTGTAGCACACACTATTTACCTATAGCGCAACGCTCAAATAGTAAAATTTGATTAACATGTGTTAAGTGATCAAAATTAAACACAAATCTAAATTAGCCCAGTAGCTCAGAAAATATATCTGGAATTTGCGTCCAATCACTATGCACACAATATAAACATATAGGAAAAACGTAATGGAATAAAGATTAAATAGTTAATTACTCCTAGTTGCGGGCAGCTAATATACGTTCAATTGTGTATTAGGTGTTGTGCACCTAGTAACAAATTAGTTCACATATGACCACATTCGTTTCGTGCTTACTGGCGACTCATCAGTAGGCGCCGATATTACGCCCTATACCAACTATATATTTTTAGTGAAGTAGGAGATTGTATCGTCCATTTATCCCACTTCCCTGACCTAAATATCCAGTGGGTATAGAACGTTCGACCGGCCTCTACTGATAAGTCACAAGTAAGCACGAAACGAATGTGGACTTGAGATCATATCTTCCGCTTAAGCTGACTTCTAGTTTATCCGTCGGGTCATATTTAACCGACTAAAAAGCTGTCGTTTATGTATTACCCATAATATGTACATAAACCTGTCGATTAATCGGCGATGCATCTGACCTACTATACACTGATTTAGCCAGACAGTCATCTGTCTAGCCGCTCCAGTACACCTTCCCTCTCATCAGCAGAGAAGGCTGATATGCCTTAACTTGCAGCTAGAACTAAACCACGGCTCACCTCATTTGATCGTTCCCATTAACCATCTTCATCGACAGTGATTACGTAATGCATCATTTATAAGCTGCCGAGGATGTAGCATCAATGACGAAGGTACTGCTGGTCTTTTCTCAACGAAGAAACCACCATTTCATAGGGGACGGTTATTCTCTTCACCGCCTCGTAAAAATTGCTGATACCAATCACCATTTTGGCGCTACGTGTCTCTACTCAACGACGAGTAATCTCACCAATTCTGGATGTTCAAAATTGCCAATATCAACGACTATATTGATGCTACATCTCCTTCAACATAAAATAATCAATTCGTGGCGAACATTTCTTGGTTTCTCAGCCGCATATACAATACCAATAACAACCATTAAGGGTGTGCTTAATCTCTTTCCACAATGCGTCATCAGATAAACAAAAATGGCGATTGCTGAAACGAGAATATTGCACGATGCTTCAGGCTACCTTCTCACTCTACGGGCTTAGCCACCATTGTAATGGTCAACGTTTTTTGAATCAAAACACAGCCGTGCTGCAACTCTCTACTTGTGGCATTGGGCGCTTAGTCACAATTTAGGTAATGCAAAATCAGAACGGCGCACCACAGCCTGAATAAAAATCCACTGTTGCACGCATATTTTGCTTATTATCACTCATTAGTCAGATGTGGTACCAGACCACAAACCTTTGATATAATAATGTGAATGAAATGGGTAAGTGATGGGTCATTTACAATACACTGGCCCTTCAGATTAATACAAAATGTTTAAAAAAGACTATTTTCGTTTCGCTAGATTTAGAATCAGCTGAGATATCTGATACTTGAAATAATAAATTAAGAATAGCAAACGTGTTGAGGTTGAGGAAGCATGCAATATAAATAAATATCAGGAAGCATAGAACGCATATGTAGATATGTGCTAGCACAGACACGAAAAAATCAACAGTTTAGATTTAATGTATGAACACTCTTTTTTTAAATTTAGTTTCGAAGAAAGGATGTTGCAACTGATTGCTTCCGCAATACACACCTTTTTATTGCCTGATTTGTAAAAAAACATTAAAATTCCTGTTTTGCTTTTCCTTTGTTTGTGCAATCCTGTTATGAATTATTTATGCACATTTAACGTTGGGTGTCTGTTTATTACATTAAACAGTTACCATCAAATTGCCACTTTAACTTTTTAAATAACTTCGTTAATTTTTGTTATCATAAGTATTTATGATAACTCCATGCATTGCTTGTCTTCGTATTTTTTCTTCAACTGTTTAACGCACTCTGAGAAAGCTGTGGTTTTGCTCCTGACAAAATATTCGTTAGATACTGTTTGTGGAGAAATAATATATATGCAATTGTGCATTAGATGTTGCACACCTAGTAACAAATTAGTTCAGTTCTAACCAGAAGGATAAAACAAAGACAGCATGAATGGAACTTATAATCTCATGCACATTCGTTTTGTGTTTACTTGCGATTTATCAGTAGGAGCCGTTATTACGCCCTTTACCCATTATATATATATATATATATATCCAAGGAATTAAATGTTATTACTTTTATTAACTGTGTAATGATATTTTGGCTTAAATTGTTCTATTAAAACAAAATTCAAATGTGCTCTGTTATACTTTATATGACTACATAAACATGACTCTAATTTCATTATTATCCTTCCGTGATTTGTTTATACTTGTTTATATATTCGCGTGCATATTTATATGAAAATATACTTAAGCTTTCTTCTCTCTCCTATTTAATCAATTGTTCACTATTTCCATTTCACATGCTTTGCTTCTGAGAGTAGCTAAATTTACTCACCACGCCCTATTTGGTAATCTTTTTCTAATTATTTTTCACATTATCTTTCTCTCTTCTTGAAGAATATTGTTCAACTGTAGCCTTTTGTTTATATTTCATCTCTTTAAACGTTTGTGAGCATGCCTAGTTTCGGCCTTTATTTTTTAATAATACAACCATTTAGTCAGAGGCAATTTTTCCCTCTAAACAAGACTATTCAAATTGACGTAAATAACTAATATCGCTACGATAAAGACCTTCACGTTTTCCGATTGACATATTTTTGGCGTTTTTCTTTTAGCCTCGCCAACGTAGGTACAAATAAAGTTCATTCGAATAGTAGCTAGCAAAATCAAAGATACGGGCAGAACGTTTTCTTATATGGCACTAATACGACCTAGTGTATAGGCAAACTACGCCTCAAATGCAATTAAACGATTATTGATTGTGTGGGTGGTGGTAACAAATTTTTAAATCAAGGTTTGCGAGCTTGAAGCACACACCAATCCAATTGTATTTAATTAGTCGTTGAACAACATAGCAAAACTACCGCCAGTCTCACGCACTGATGCGTTTCGACCTTTCATGATTATCATCAGAGTACGACGGCAAACTGACACTCGAGGATCAAACCGCATTGAATATATATGAAAATCAAATTTAGATATGCGGCTCTCATCTCTAGCAGTCTCGCATACATTGTACTTGACTGGAAATGTCGGCTGCACAATTTCTATGCAGTCACGAACATTAAGGATTTTCAGATTTAGCCACAGAAATATATAGGCAATACAATTAAACAATAATTGATTGCGCGGGTGGTGATAACAATTTTTTAAATCAAGGTTGCGAGCTTGAAGCAAACACTAATACAATTGTATTTAATCTGTTGTCGAACAACATAGCAAAACTGCCGTCTGTCGCACGTACTGACGCGTTTCGACCTTCCATGATCATCAGAGTACAGCGGCAAACTGATTAGCGTGGATTAAAACCGCATTTCATATATATATATATATATATATATATATATATATATATATATATATATATATATATATATATATATATAACTATTATATTTTTCTCACTTAGGTAGATTTATTCATAAAATATTTACGTAATTTTTTACAGCAAAATCATATTAAGTCATATTTAATCTGTTATTTAACGTGGTAAACTGTTTTCGTGGCTGGAAAACCTATAGAAGGTAATTTCATTTGTGGCAGCCAACGCTAGGCACCAGTACATTGTTTCACGTTTCATTCGTCAGAATATATTCACAATCGGTACTGAACACCACATCTATCACCGGCTAAATTGTGTTCTGTGGCAATTACATTTTTTTATTGAATGTGAGGTAATACTTGATGGTTTATCTACTGAACTTTGTGTCTTATTCCATTCCTACGTAATTACATTAAAAAATGGAGATGGTCATCTTGCAGGCTGTTGGTGCAGTAGAGTCATATAACTGTTGGCTTACTTTAATTAAACACTGGACCGAAATTGGAGTAGGAAAATCACTGCATGTCATGGCAAACACAATGCTAGGGTGCCACGGAAGTAGCGTTTCCCGACCCTGTCCTGGATGACAATTTACTTGAAAATCATAGTTTGCTCTTAAAAACGAATATTGTTGCGGTTTAGTGCCTGCGGTGTTGAAAGTAATATTCCTGGTTAGACAGGCTAAGGCTTGTCAGTCATTAGGCCAAAAATTTCTATGTTTACATGTCAATTTATGCGTCAATTTGAATGATTATCCTACATGCACATTAAACGAAGTTCCTTGTCGCCTTGTCCGAATGCTAACTTGGCCATAATGGTGTTGTGGAGAGGTTTAGTTTGCCTCATTTCTGTGAGTTCTTCTGATAAATTTACTCATTGTGGCAAGGTATTCCTT